>BDMB01000151.1:271939-295640 GCA_016859785.1 Macrotyloma uniflorum
TGGTCATATATATATATATATATATATATATATATAAGGAAATGTAGCATAAATCATATAATTCAATGATTATAAATTTATATAAAAATATTAATAAAAGATGAGATATAGGATATAAGATGATGCACGCGATCATACTTGATCCTTACCCTTCTTAAGATAAACTGGTATAATATTGATATCATAATTTAGTATTTTAAAAAAATCTATTTAATTTAAATTAGCATATTATGATTATTATAAAATTATCATTTTTATATAATTGAATACTAAATATACAATGACGTGTGCAGTCATATATATAATTAGAATTCAACATAATTTCCCTTTTTTTTTTTACTGTAACATATTGAATATTAATTATCGAATGAATTGCAAATTAGGCAAAATGTTAAATTAAATTTTAGATTTGTTAATTATTTTATTTTTTTATATATAAATGATCAAGATTTTTTATTATTATATGATGAATAGACTAATTTGAATAAAAAAAAATAAAATAAAAATAAGTAAATAATAATAAGTAAAAAAATGATAAAATGATAAAATGAAAGAAAAGAAAAAAAAATATAATATATAAAATATATATAAAATAAAAATAAGCTAAACTAAAATAAATGAATAAATAAATAAATACATAAATTATAATAACATGAGATAGGTAAATAAAAAAAGAAGAAATGATAATGATAAAAAACAAGAAAAGGTGGCCGTATACCTGAATAGATTCTTGGATGAAGATGGAAGAGGCACAACCCTTCCACTTAGGATCAGAATCCAGAAATATTTGGCCTATATCAGGAGGACCTAACGCCCCTAAAATAGCATCGACGACGCAGTGAAGCAGAACATCACCATCGGAATGAGCCTCGCAACCTCTTTTGTGGGATATGTTAATTCCACCGATGATTAGGGGGTAACCGGGTTCCAAACAATGGAGGTCGAAACCGTGGCCGACCCGAAAGGGAAGAATCTTGGAAGGAGCGGCGGAGAGTGGAGATTTGTCAACTTGGATGGAGGGGGTTAGGGTCGAAGCCGCCGAGGCTGAGACGTGTCTGAGACAGAGGTTGGGAAGGAGGGTATGGTTTTTGCAAGGGAAAGAGGCAAATAGGTGAGCAGATTTAGGGGTTGTTGTGATTGGGAGAAGGATATATACAAGGTTGCTCCATTCAATCTCACGAAAGCTAGGGAAGGATGGGAACAACAGTGCTCTAAGGATCAAAACAGTGACAAAAAAAACCATACATTTGCGAGTGATTGAGTTCAGTGTGCCAGTCAAGAACTTTGACAGCACTTCCATATATGCTAATGATTCACCATTCCATGCTAAGCATCCAATTTTTTTATTTTAATATAAAAACTCGGATACAAGATCAGAAATCAGAAAGAAAAAGAGGGAAAGGGAAAGGAAAGGCTGATTGGTTGAAAAATTCTGGAAACCATAAATATAAAATATCACCGACGCAACAACCGAAATATTTTCATTTATGAGCATCAATGCCAGACAAACACCTTTGGTAAAAGGTAATAATAAAAGCATGAAAATAATAAATAAAAAAGACGATACAAAGACCAAGAAATAATACCTCCAAATTTAGCTTTCTATCTTTCAAATATCGTGCTTCTTCTTCTTCCTCTCCTCCCTTTTCTCTTTCTTTTTTCTTCTCCTCTTTCTCCCCTCTTTCTTTTCTTTTTTTCCTTCCTTTTTTCCTGTCCCCTTTTTTACAGCCGCCCACCCCTTCTTATTACTGCCTCCTTTTTGCTTTTAGGTTACCCTTAGATTAAATTACTTGGGCCATGGGTTCTTTCAATTTGGGTCTCTTTTTTTTTTAATCTATACTTTATTTTTATTTGGGTCCTTTTTTTTTTTCTTTTTATTTATTTATTTATTTCATTTACGAAAATAGATAAATATATAGTAAAAATAAAATAAATAAAAATAATTATTTCTAAAAAATTATTCCTATCTTATATTTTTTAATGATAATTAAATAATCATAATTAATAAATAAATAATAAAAGAAAAAAAAACATATATATATATATTTGTATTTTTTTTTTCTTCCGGACAAAATTGGGTGTCAACACGTAGATTACCCATAGTCTTCAGGATCATGTGCCACGTTTTTGGGATTCTCCTGGGCAACATTCAATATCCCGACATGCTCAGGACACTCTTGAGAACCCCCGTCCAAAGTGCTCACAATATCTTCAGCACAACATCGGCCACTAGACCATTCCCCCGACATCCTCTCAAAGCTTGATGAAGAAGAAGAAGAAGACAAACATATCGCAAAAGGAAACGAGATTGAAGAGAGCAAGAGAATAAGCAAGCACGAAGAGAGAAAGTGTGAGGAAAAGACGGAGTCAATCCCCTTTTTATAGGGGGAGAACCACGGTTACCAAAACGACTCCACTCCCCAATAAATGCATCTCTCAACTCCCCATCATTTGAAGCAACACAATCGATCATTGCACGCCAAGTGACATAAATGAAGCGACATAACTGCCTCAAGTCATGCCAACTCAGGCCTGCTCATTGCTTCCACTTCTTAAAACCCCGCCATAATGAAATATTTGCGCGGGAATTAGTCGTGGCAAAATATTTTCAACTTGGGCATCACCTATCAAGAGGTCCTCCAGAAGGTTCCAAGGGGGCTTATACACTAGAACATAAAGCATGAAGTCAAGACCATATTAGCACACCCCTAGTAACATAGCACACAGTCATGACTAGGAGGCTTGTGTACCGAATAGGCTTAGCCGATAGTTAAACAGCCAACATGGCCTCGGCTACTCCCGATAGTACCAAAATGGATTAGGTAGCCAACATAGCCTTGGTTGGTCGCAACAAGCAGCCGATCTCGGACAATCCCACAATGTAACGAACCAAAAATATACTTATTTTGCATCTATAACGGAATAAAAATCTACTCATTAATTATTAATAATTTTAAAATATCATAGAATATAAAACGTCTAAACACAAAATATTCACTTTATTCAAGTTTATCACTCGAAATTATTCTTCAGCACAAAATTAATTCCTCCTTAAGCAAAAGTTGAAACTATTGTTTAACTTTCACCTGCATTGCTATCTACTCCCGTGTAACGACACGATCATCGCAGTATCAACAAAACCACAAACACAAACAGAAAGGGTAAGCTAATGTAAACAAAACCAATCAAAATATATATATTTCATAATTTCATCCTCACAATCATTTATCTAAATATATTCAGCTATTCAAACCATCATAGTCGTTCTCAATCACAAAATTTCATCACACTCACTCATTCACAATACCTAATATTCTAGACAGACTCTTCCGAAAAATTATATGAAACTCTTAACCTCTGAGGCCAGCACCTGAACATGTTTCCTTGGTTACCAAGCCATAGATCCTAAGAGTCTTTTTCACCTCCGGATTTTCCTACCCCTACATACAGGTATCAAAAAACTGATGGCTCAATCCACCTAGTGATAAGTGCAGTAGAAGTCTCCATCGACCTCTCACCACATGGTACTCCTGTCTAAGTGACTAGAATACCATTAGAAGTCTGGATACACCATCTGATATCTCTAGATTTTCATATGTACACTAAAGCTATACCAAATAGTACCTCGTGGTAACTATCTGGCTTACACACAAAAAGCACACAACCAATCCAAGAATTATAAAACATATCAAACCAATCTCATTAACATCAATCAATGTCATTTTTATTTACATTGGCTCCCCACCATCACAATTTCCTTGGCACCACTACCATCAATGCAATTCCTTGGCACCTTTGTCATCACAATTCCTTGTGACCTAAGTCACCAATCACAAACATAATTCACAACATCACATCACCAATCTCATTTCACCATCCAATAATCACACTACATCACCAAATCGCACATCACACATAACTAAATAGTTAAATTATATAACAAATATCTTATAACATTTTATCACATTTCACATATATGAATGATTATTCAAAAATAATAAGCTTTCGCTTAAGTAAAAATACTTTCGAACACGTTTCCCTCATCCTCACAACATGAATTTTAATCACTCAAAAATTCATATCTTATGTTTTACACATTATTTTTATGTGAAATAAAAGCAGTTGATTAGTTAACATCTAGGGCTAAAACTTTTATGAAGGAAACTTTCCAAAATTCGTAACCAAAACATCCGAGAAGGGGATCGTAATTTCAAAGCGAATATCTTTCCTGATAGCTTGACCTTTAATTACGAAAAAAATCGTATCTTGAGTTATACTTATCCTTTTTAGGTGAAATAAAATCCAGGAGTTAGATAACATTTAGGCCTATAACTTTCATGAAGAACACTTTTCGAAATTTGAAATAAAATCAAGCCGAAATAGGGTCGCAATCTCATAGCGAAACCCAATTCACATTTTTAGATATAATAATAAATATAATTCTCGTAAATATCACATAATAACACATCAACCCATAATAATTCAATAAATCATGAATAATTTTGTTTAATTAACTTCCCTTACCTTTAAAGGATCTCAAAATAAAATTATATTTAGATAGAATTAATCTACTCTTCACGCTCTTTCCCCCAATGTTCTCGGATATTCAAAGAGATAAGAATTGAAAGAGAATTCTTAGAAAGAATTGAGAGAAATTTGAGAGAATGAAAATTAAGATTTTCTAAAACTAAGAGTGAAATGAGAGGATTAGAGTTGAATAGACTATTTATAATCTCTCCCCTACCTAAGTAAGTGGGTTTAGGATTTACCTAAAACTAGGCTCTTATAAACAACATTAGACTTAAGCCTATCAACTTTACAATATTCATCAGTTACTCCACAATCTTAAGTTTAGAACATAATATTTCTACATAATCCGTTACATATAACACGTAACATTTAGTGGATATTTTACTAAAAAGTATTATCAATAAAAAATACAATAAGGTACAAAGTTAACTTGACTTGACTACTAATCCTATTTTATACTACTTGTTGACTTAAACGTCGGAATACAATCTTAACTAAAAAATTCAAGAAATTAAAATACCAACTATGCATAGAACAAAATATAAATAGGTAGCTATAAAAATTTTTAAACCCGGTTGATATTATTTGCAAAAAGTAATATATCTCATTTCTTCACATTTTACTATACACAATTTAAATCTCACTTCCCAATAATGTTTATATAGGTTGTTTTATCATAGAGAGGAATGTAGAAACTTAATTCCCCTCCGCAAATTCTGGGAATAGGACCCACGTCACTTGTTCATTTTCAGTGGCAGTGCTTTATGCATGACCCTCTCTCTCTTTCCTTCATTTATTTTACCATCATCACACACACCCAGCTTCCCCCTTTCATGGGCCACCCTTAATTTCCTTCACTTTTTTTTTTCCAACAATACCATCCACACAATATTTTAAATTTAGTTAAAAGACTGATTTATATTTATAAGGAACTAATTTGTTTTACGAATTTTATTTTTCAAATATTATTCTAATAATTTAAAATTAAATTCTAAAATCATAATATTAATTCTCGTATTTTAATTTAAATTCTCGTCTTTTAAGACAGACCTTTTAAATATTACGAGAAAATATATGAATATTTTTCTCCTTCTTTAATAAATTTCTCTCAAGTTATTTAGGTTTATTTTTACTTAATGAGTTTTTTTCATTATTTCTTTATCTACTTATTTAACTATCATTTTTAAACTTTAAGATAACATTAATTCATTTTTTATTGTTTATATTTTTATCATATAATTTTTAATTAATTTATATATATGTTTTTATTATTATATAAAAAAATAAAAAATAAAAATTATTATAAACATTTTATTAAAAATAAAAATTTAAAAGTAATACTTATATAAAAAAATAGGAACAACTTCTCTTTTGTTTAGTTCACGTCGAAGTAGAGATATAAAAAGAGGAAAAATTTACTCCATGAGTATTGTTAGAAACCGGACAGTCTATTGGATAACATACACACAATATATTTTGATGATAATAAATGAAAATAAGTTTTGAATAAATCAAAGGTTAATAGAAAAGCGTTTATAAAATAACTATCTTATAATTGGTAATAACGCTAAATGAAATGCCACATTTTATAAATATATAATAACAATATATCGTATAACGGCTAGTTGGCTTAATATGGAAATATCAAGTATTGAAATATTATTTGAAAGAATAAAATGAAATATTATATGAAGATTTAAATAAGAAGTTATAGAATCAAATATATCATCTCGTAAATAAAAGGAAATATTCTGTTTGTTATAAAAAATATATATTTCGTATTTGCACTGTATTTCCTTTTAATAGGTGTCATCAGATGAAGAATTTTCAAAGAAGTATTATTGAGAGAAAAATCTTAGTAATCTGACACATGAAGATATTAGAAGATTATCATCAGAATATCTGAAGAATATTAAAGCTGAAGAATTTTCTACAACGGTCATATTTTTTAAAGCCTACAAAAGCAGAGGATGACAAAGGCAAAAGCACCAATCACAAGACAACAGTTACAACACAACAACTACAATCATATACAAGTTGTTAGAAAGTTTAGAGAGAAAGTCATTTTTATATTCTTCCATAGTGAAGTTTGAGTCTCAGTCAGGAGCATCTTATTGTATACCGACTCTATGAGAGTTTTCCTACAGTCTTTACTCAAACACTATTATCTTTGTAGCTAGGAGTGGCAGTTAAGAATACTCGTAGTTCTTAGTCTCAAGGGGAGATTAGAACGGGATAGCCAGGAGTGGCTTAGTGTACTCGTCGTAGCCAGGAGTGGCTTAGTGTACTCGTTGTAGCCAGGAGTGGCATTGTGTACTCGTTGTAGTCAGGAGTGACATTGTGTACTCGTTGTAGCCAGGAGTGGCATTGTGTACTCGTTTTGAATAGTGGAACCCTTTAAGAGTTCTTAAAGAAGAACTGGACGTAACCCAAGAGTTTAGGGTGAACCAGTATAACTTGAGTTCTCATAAGCTTACTCTTTACCTACATAGTATCCACCAACAAAAAAATTAAAGGTGTGGTGACTCTATTCAACGCCCCCCTTCTAGAGTCAACCTGTTTATTCAATTTGTACCAGAGCTAGCCTCTTGGGGGTTAGTTCTTTGCAGATCAAGAGGAAAGATCTTACAAGGCAATAATGGAGTATGAAGGGCATGTTGTGAATAGACCTCCTCTATTCAAAGGTGTGAAGTTTGATTATTGGAAACAGAGAATGATTGCATTTTTTGAATCCTATCATTTTGACATGCTGGATGTTGTGGAAAATGGAAATTACATTCCATGTGATAGTGAAGAGAATCCTCTTCCCAAAAACAAATGGACAGATGAGCACAAATAGAGATACTTACTGAATTCAAAAGCTAGAAATATTCTTATGTGCGCTCTATCAGAAGAAGAATACACAAAGGTCCATGCATTCAAAGGTGCTAAAGAAATGTGGGATACTCTTACGGTAACGTATGAAGGCTCCACCGAGGTAAAATGTAATAAACTCAGTCTTTTAGTTAGACAATATAAATTGTTTAATATGGAAGAACATGAAGATATACAAAGTTTGTTTAACCGATTTCAAATTATATTGGATGAATTATGTTCTCTTGGTAAGTTTTATGAAAGTTATGATCATATTGACCAAATTTTGAGAAGTTTGTCTAGAGAGTGGAGACCACAGGTGATTGCACTACGGACTTCAAAAAATCTGGAAAATTTAACACTAGAAGAACTCATTGGAATTCTCATAGTCCATGAGTTAGAGCTTCAACAAGACGATCAGTTGAAAAGGGAAAGAAATATTGCCTTAAATGCACGACAATAAAAAAGGTCAAATTCTATTAAAGCTTTCAAAGAAGAAGATTCATCAGACGATGAATATGAATTATTTTTTATATTTAGAAAAATCTACAACATGTGGAAAAAGAAAGGAAGGTTCAAAGGAAAGAAGAATGAGAATCAAATTGTATGTTATGAATGCAACAAATCATGTCACTATAAATCTGAATGTCCAGAAGACAAGAGAGGCAAGCATAAAAAATATCCCAAAAATGACATGAAGAAGAGTCTTATGACAACATGGGAATATTTAGATTTATCTAAGTCAGAAGAAGAAGAAACACAACTTGGTCTTATGGCAGACACTGAATCTGAAGCATCTTCTGAAGATTCAAATGAAGAGGTAAATTTTACTGATATACACTCTATTATAGAAGCATATTATGAACTTCTTTCTAACTCATCTTTACTTTCAAAAGCATATAAAAAGTCTAAAAAGAATTTAAAAATTATGACCAAAGAACTTAATATTTTGAAAACACAGTCTAGTTCTGTAGATGGTCTTATTATTAAAAATCAAGAGTTAAGACACAACCATGAAAAACTAGATGAAGAAAACAATAATTTGAAAGAGAGTCTTGATATTCTAAGTACAAATTTTGAAAATGTGAAAAAGGAGAACAAATTATTGCTTTGGAAAATTGAAAGTCTAGAGAAGAGTCCATCCTTAGTAGATCATAACCAATTAGTAGACAACCTAGTGATTGAAAATGAGACACTAAGAAAGGTCAAATCCCAAACAGAGATTGAGGACAAAAGACTTAATCTTCTTATAAGAAAATCTAAGAAACCCCATGAAAGGACTGGATTAGGTTATTATATTGGAAAGAAACTCATAATCAAATTCATACACAATTTCATCATGCAACATCTAGTAATAAATTGAAAAGGGTAGTGTATAGAAATATAAAAACTAACAAGAGAGGACCCAAGTCAATCTGGGTATCCAAAGCAGATATAATACCTATTGCAGATAGCTGGAAAAATATACCTATTATGGTACCTGGAGAGTGGATGCTTGCAATACATAACAGGAGAAAAGTTTATGTTCCAAGACTTGAAAAGCAAGAAAAGATGGATAATAATATTTGGAGACAATCAGAAAGGAAAGATAATTGGAATTAGACATATAGATTTGAAAATAGATGACAATTTCAAAGAAGGAAGAAGAAACATTTAAAAGATGCTAGCTAGCGGACGGTCTAATGGATAGAAGAGAAAAATATGAGAGGAAATCTAGTATCATCGATGAGTAAGAAATAAGGAACAATAGTATTATCCCCTACAAAAGCTAAATACATCCTTCCAGATAATCACCAAGTTGATTATCCAACACATAAGGAACAAGATCAAGGATCCATACATCATTCTGCAAAAGATCCTACAGCTATTGAAAAGATGTTAACATCTATGAAGGTAACATTCCTATTCATTAACTTTGTAGATTAAGATATGTCCTTGCATTATGTGAATCATGCATCATTTCATAATCTGAATCACATGCACACATGCATTGTATTTGCATCTTATAGAAAGAGATGAAAAACTTATAACATTGAATTGCGTTTCAAATATCCTTGGGAGAAAATTATTATTTGAAATAAGGCCAAATCCACCCTATAAACCTATACTTGCACCACCACCAAAAGCTTCCGCATACATACTCTTTATTGTTGATAACAAAAGGGGGAGAAAATTATGTCTCACCTAATCACCCTTTATTGTTGATGACAAAAGGGGGAGAAAATTAAAGTTTTGAGTTTCTCATCTTATTTGCTGCATTTCCATATTAATTATTACATGATTTGAATTACTCTCATATTTGCTGATAATTACTTTCTTACTAACCTTTGGACATTAATTCTTCTCATATATGCTATAATTCTAAGCTTGACAGATTCAAAACTTAATGTATTTGTCATCATCAAAAAGGGGGAGATTGTTAGAACTCAA
Source organism: Macrotyloma uniflorum (assembly GCA_016859785.1). NCBI lineage: Eukaryota > Viridiplantae > Streptophyta > Magnoliopsida > Fabales > Fabaceae > Macrotyloma > Macrotyloma uniflorum. The sequence continues at coordinate 281,753 of BDMB01000151.1, forward strand.
ACGGTCTATTGGATAACATGCACACAATATGTTTTGATGATAATAAATGAAAATAAGTTTTGAATAAATCAAAGGTTAATAGAAAAGCGTTTATAAAATAATTATCTTATAATTGGTAATAACGCTAAATGAAATTCCGCTTATATAACATTCTATAAATATATAAGAACAGTATATCGTATAACGGCTAATTGGCTTAATATGGAAATCAAGTATTGAAATATTATTTGAAAGAATAAAATGAAATATTATATGAAGATTTAAATAAGAAGTTATAGAATCAAATATATCATCTCGTAAATAAAAGGAAATATTTCGTCTATTATAAAAAATATATATTTTGTATTTGCACTGTATTTCCTTTTAATAGGTGTCATCAGATGAAGAGTTTTCAAAGAAGTATTATTGAGAGAAAAATCTTAGTAATCTGACACATGAAGATATTAGAAGATTATCATCAGAATATTTGAAGAATATTAAAGCTGAAGATTTTTCTACAATGGTCATATTTTTGAAAGCCTACAAAAGTAGAGGATGACAAAGGCAAAAGCACCAAGCACAAGACAATAGTTACAACAACTACAATCATATACAAATTGTTAGAAAGTCTAGAGAGAAAGTCATTGTTATATTCTTCCATAATGAAGTTAGAGTCTTAGTCAGGAGCATCTTATTGTATACCCTCTCTGTGAGAGTTTTCCTACTGTCTTTACTCAAACACTATTATCATTGTAGTCAGGAGTGACAGTTAAGAATACTCGTAGTTCTTAGTCTCAGGGGGACATTAGAACGGGATAGCCTGGAGTGGCTTAGTGTAGTCGTCGTAGCCAGGAGTGGCTTAGTGTACTCGTTGTAGCTAGGAGTGGTGCATTGTGTACTCGTTGTAGCTAGGAGTGACATTGTGTACTCGTTTTGAATAGTGGAACCCTTTAAGAGTTCTTAAAAGAGAACTGGATGTAACCCAAGAGTTTAAGGTGAACCAGTATAACTCGAGTTCTCATAAACTTACTCTTCACCTACATAGTATCCACCCACGAAAAAAATTAAAGATGTGGTGACTCTATTCAACCCTCCCCCTTCTAGAGTCAACCTGCTTCTTCAAGTATTTTTCTTTTATGAAAGTAAAAAAAATATAATTATGAAAAATAAAAATAAAAATAAAATTTCATTTAATATTATATACGAAATATTTTATATAATTAAATATATTTTTAGTATTTTATTAATACGTATTTATATAATTAGTTATATTGTAATATAATAAATTAATTATTACTATTTATTTTTATTTCATTATAATAATAAATAATTAAAATATTAATATTAAAATAATAAATATATATTCAAGATATTGGCTTAAAATAACCTATCATAATAAATATAAACAAATTCAAATAATATTATTATATTTATATTAAATTTTGATATACTTAATCAATTATTATATTATAATTTTATTATTCTCTCATTTATAAATAAGATATAATATTTATTTTTAAATAATAATTACTTTATTAATTGAATATATACGTATTTAAATATTAGAGAGTATTTGTAAATAAATTTCTCTCTCATGATTAGTTTAGGTCTCCCATTTATTTTCTAGTAAGAAATTTGATACTTATCATGGTGTTAATAAAACTCTCCCTAAACTATATGATTTATGACTCTTACAAAAAATTAATCTAGTTCATAAGTACTTTAGATGGACATTTCAACCATTATCCTCAATTTGAAGGCTTACATGAAAGAAAGAAAGGTAAACAAACTAACAACAATTTTTACAAAAATTTAAGACAAAATGATGAACACTTTATAATCGATTATGAGACTTTATAAAATAGAGCCAACAAAAAACTAGAGCATGTTTAGTAAGTAGCAATACCAAGAGACAACCAAGCATAGGACAAGATTGGGTTGTAATGAGACAAATCTTTAGAGCTCGGTCTTGTCATATATTGAGCTCAACCCACAAAGATGTAATCAAGTAGATTTGTATGTTCCTTCTCGATGAGTGAAATCCTAATCTTAAGTTTCTTACCTAGAGATTCAACCTATTGAGAGTATCAATAACTCAATTATGTAAAGACTAAGCTACTTAATCCTTATCATGGACACATTGACCTCGATCCTTAGAATGAGTTTAAGGATAAGATAATTGACCATCCTTCGATGAATAGTTGTTAACTTTTCAACTCAAGACACAGTTCGAGCTAGTTATGCACATTGAGCACACAATGACCTACTTCATCCAAAAGTAATTAGAAGATGTACTTGTGAAAAATGTCGATCTCTTTGCATGGAGTGTAACATATACTCTAACTAGGACCTTAATTTATGTATCATAAATTATTAATATTACTTGAAACCAAACCTAGAGCATAAAAAAATATAATCTAGAAGAAGAAAGATGTTGAGTTGTCGTATAAGAAGTTTGTTATAAATAAGTTTTATGAAGAGGTAAAGTATACTAATTGGTTGGAAAATGTAATAATGATTAAAAATTAAATGGTAAAAAGAGAATATACACATATTACACAAATCTCAACAAAGTATATCCAAATTATTCATATTTATTATCAAACATTGATTGACTTATTAACAATGATTATAGGTACGGTATATTGAATTTCTTGAATGTATATTCAAGATGCAATCAAATTCGAATATATTTGTCCAATTAAGACAAGACTATACTTATCAGGATCGGGTATCTCGAAATGGTCATCCGACAAGTTTTGTATGTCTCCTGAAGTACTCCAAAGTTTTGTTGATCCACAATGGAGGGTGTACCTACGATTACACTTTGATGCTCAAGTAAATAATGCAATTTAGGTAAAATGTTTAGTGTATAATTAGAGATAGATGAAAATACGTAATTAATACCATCTATTTATAATATTACGTAGTAATAGATTATCTTAATGAATCTAAATTAATCATATTTAGTGAGAATAGTGGATCTAAACTAATAGATATAGCTTATTAGGCTTAACCCGCTAGACCTGACTTATTGGGCCTGGTCCTATTGGACTTTGTTACGGACCTCTTCATGTGGTTTTATGACGAGTCCTAGTACCTTTTAGATAGAGACTAAGTACTTTTCGAATATGACTGAGATGTTCTTGACCATATGGGTCTCGGTTATGTATATTTTAACTTAGCCTCTAGTACACACAAGCTCCCCTAATCTCGAGCCACACAAAGTGGCGAAGAGACAAGTGTGATACCTCATGATGCTAAAATTTGATATTGTATTCGGCTATATGTTGGCAGCCAACATGTACTCGACAAGATAGTTATTTGTTTACATTGATTACTGATAGCTAAATCGACAAGGAAATTGCTACAATTACACCTTTTCATTTTCGCACTACAATGAATTTTATTGGAGTCAGAAAATTTTTCTTAAGTAACTGAAAAAGTTTCTTAGGGGGATGTGAATGGTTGTAGTAGACAATGGAAGACGACGGATGAACCGTTCAATGGGGGAAGATTAGATGATTATCAACCTTTGTCGATTCGGTTACTACCTCACTTAGTTCTATAAATGAGGACTTTGGGCTCTGAACTTCTCGTGCCTACTCTTTCAGTCTTCAAGTATTTGAAATTCTCTCTTCTTTCTCTGAGAAATATTTGGTATGTCTTCTTTCGCTTCTTCGAGTGTTGAAAGGTCGTTGAGAGAGTTGTCGATAATGGCCAGTGACCATCTAGGTCATGATGAGTTTGTCAGCTTGTTGGGAGAGGGGTCGCAAGGATTTCCCATTCAGGAGGTTGCTTTGAGTGTCGAGGATTATCATTCGTCAATCGATGAGAGGGAGGTGGTGGAATGGTCTGGGCGTGACCTCCCCCCGAGAGGGATATGAGTGGGTTGCCTTAGTGGTATCCCTATATTATTCAAGGTTTGGTGGTTGGTGGATTTGGCAACCTTCATTTCTCACCATAATCTATTGGGCGAAGGGGGTAGTGACGGTATCATTGCGGTAAGGAGATGCACCCCCGTAGACCATGCTTGTCATGGCCAAGAACATTCCAATGAGGATTTCTTTTACATGTACGCATGTTTGTTTTTCGACATGCAAGTACAACGACCCTTTGACAACATGACTGTGGGCATACTATGCATCCTTAATGTAGTGCCGACACAACTTCATCCATCACAAGTTAGGCCTCGTTACAAGCTTTCTAGACCTTGTGCGAGACCCATTACACCGATGCTACTATTATTTCTTCATCACTACAACACTCGAGGTAATGAATTGGTGAGTTGGATGTCATTGATCAACCAACTCACGTCAACTTTATTTCGTCCATTCACTTTAAGTTGTAAGAATTTCAAGACTGGGTTCTTTAAGGTTGTCATTGAAGAAGCTAGAAAGCATCTATTTTTTTATGGCAAAGACCCAAAGTTTCCCCTCAATTGGATGAAAGCCCCTTTCCGCTATAAGTTTTGGTCACAATCTAAGAGGTCCACTTATGATTTGCGGATATTGGATATCCTTGACAAACTCTTGCGTTAGTTGATGACCCGACTATTCATCAAAAATTTCATCTCTCCAATAAGTCATACAGATGTAGATGGTATGTTTTGTTTTAGTCCTTAACCTTTATTATGAATTTTAACTTTTTTGAGTTGTTGTTTCATTTTTAGGAATCATAGTGGTGGATTTGAAGATGCCAAAGAATTTGTTTAAAACCGTAAGGAAGGAGATGGCAGTTGAGGTTGAACAAGCCAAAGCTCATGCTGCCAAGGTGTCGGCTTTAGAGCAAAATGTGACATACCATCCCCTAGATTCGGAACCTAAAAACCACAAGAGGAAGGAAGTTCGAAGGCCTAGGGAAGATCCTCGTTCGTCCAAGAGAACTTGCCCCACCTCAGTGGCCAAGTGTAGCTCCTCTATGTGACGGTCATAATTTAAAAAATATTTTATTTCTTTATGTGTAATTTTTGCATTTTTTTTTTCAAAATGAATTTGAAATTTCAATATTTCATATATATTTATCCATGCACAAATATAAAGTGAGAGGAAAGAAAAAAGAAAGTGATGAAGCCTTGAGCCCAAAAGAAGAAGACTAAGGGTGTCTTAGGAGGATTAGTAGAAGCATGACTAGAAAAGACACCCTTGCATCTCCTAAAACCCTCTCTTTACTTTCCATTTTAATTACTTATTAAGTTTAATTTTAATTGGGTTTATTTTCCTTTATTTTATACGATTTTCTAAAGGCACCACACCTTGGATGAGCTCACCCCCATCTCATTTTGGGCTTTGGAGGCACCAACACTTTGAGGGGTGCACCCCCCTTCTCTCCCTCCTTGCTGCCACGTTTTTGCACCTTTATTGGAGCTACATCCAGTCCATTTTGAAGTGCTATTAGCACCCCTTGCAGCCAGCCCTTGTATTGAAGAGAAGAAGTGCATCCAGCCCTTTCATCTTCTTGTTACAACCCATTTTTTAGTGTTATTAGTACCCTTTACAGCCAGCCCACATCCTTGGCCCTTTAAGAGGGTGTAAACCTAGTTTCTAGGCTTTTCTTTAGTGTTAATTTACATGTAATTTCACCTGCATTTGATTGTAATTTGGGGGTCATCCAAAGCCTATAAATAGGGCTCCCATTCACTTGTAGGGACTTTGAATGATAGAAATATAGTGAGAATTTTCAGCTTGTGTTTGAGAGTGTTCTCCACCTTCTCTCTAGCCTCATCTTGAGTGATCATCAAGTGGCGGCACCACCACTCATCTTGGGTCTCCATCACCCAAGTGGCGTGATTCTTCTCTTCCTTTCACACACCTTTCACTTCTTTCTTTCACTTTATCTTTATGCACCAACATCTTGTGTGGAAAATATTTTCTCTTTGAGACTCATCAAGATCTTTGTACTTGTCCCAACATACACCTTATCACCAACAAATCACCATCACAAGGATGAATCTCATCTATCAACAACATTATCATCAAGTATAGACACCTCATCCCTAGATTAGATGACTTGCTAGACGAGTTACATGGTGCAACCATATTTTCCAAAATTGATTTGAAAAGCGGTTATAATCAAATAAGAATAAAACAAGGAGATGAATGGAAGACCGCTTTTAAAATCAAGTTTGGACTATATGAGTGGTTGCACATGCCCTTTGGCCTAACCAATGCACCAAGTACCTTCATGAGGTTAATGAACCATGTGCTTCGACCCTTCTTAGGCAAGTTTGTAGTAATTTACTTTGATGGCATTCTAGTCTATAGCCTGTCCTTAGAGGAGCACATGCATCATCTAAGAAGAGTACTTGAAACCCTTAGGAAAGAGACCTTGTATGCTAATAGGGAAAAATGCATCTTTGGCATGGACCATGTAGTGTTCCTAGGGTTTATGGTGAGCTCCAAAGGAGTTCAAGTAGATGAACAGAAGGTGGCAGCAATTAGGGAGTGACCAACTCCAACTAGTGTTAGTGAGGTTAGAAGTTTCCATAGAGCTCACTTAACCATTACAAAACAGGTTATTTAAATCTGAAGAGTATATATGCTAGCAGAGCTTTTCGAAGTTGCAAACACGGGAAACTATGTAGTTTTGCAGTTGTGGTATTACCAAAAATGAAGTGGTCCAAGCTACTATTTGGCATGTATTCTATAATCCATCATACAGTCATTCATTCATCTAATTCAACCATTACATCATCATGCATTTCACTTGGAAAATTAAAACAGTCATTCATTCTATTATTCATCTTAGGATTTAACATCATCATTCCCACAAAATTCATTTCATTCTCAATTCATTAATTCACCTTGCATAACTTATATTCAATTCATTCAAATCCCTGCTCCACCACTTCATACTTCATCGAAAAATCAAAACATTTCATTCTAAATTTATCTTTCATTTCCAAAATAAAATTTCATTACCATTTGCACATCCAATTCCATAGCATAAATTCTACTCATTCATTCACCACCCCTGCATCACAACATTTCATTCTAGCAAAGTGAAAGTCAAAATAGTAATTTCATTTTGTACATCTTTTTAATTTCCATTCCAAACATTCACAACTACACCATTGCATTTTCATCTAATTATAGAACATCCATTGAATTATTCACTTCATACACATATATTCTATAGAATAATTCATTCCATTTATTCCCCAGAACATCTGCACTACATTCCATACATTTTTTATTGAATCGAGGACCTACTCTTTCACAGCTTCCAAGATTTTGACACCTTGATTGACCCTATATTTCATTAGAAGAAATTGCATGATTATTTGATAAGGTCACATGACTAAAACACCTTGCATCATCTATAAAATCATTGGTTATATGATTTATTATAATTATTAATAATAAATTATGTGCAAATCAACGTAACTAGTTTTGAGATCTCATTCTATGATAATTGATTATATTTCTAAATAATCAATCATCTTTTCAATTGATTATGAAAAACTCATTGATTAAATTATTCTAGTTACTTTTCTACAAAAATAAAAGAACATTATAATCAATTAATATTCAATATAATCAATTATCAACTTGTAGTAAATTAATACTTAAAATAATTGATTATTTATAATTGAAAAACCTTGATAAATATTAAACTTCCTTAGACTTAATAAAATATTTATAATTTTAGATTTACATAAGAGATTTACAAGTTCTCCAACAGATTTTCCAAAAATCTTATATTTGATTTTAAATCTTTTATTTCATTAAAAGAATCAATCAAGGAAAAGTTTGAGAGGTGTGTTCATATCTTTAAATATGAATCCCTAAGATGATAATCCTTCTTTTATATATTTTTTTTCTTTTTTGCATCTTGTTAATGTAATTTATGTAGAGTGTATCGAAATTATTTTTTCTTAAGGGTTATTCAAGAGGGTTAGAAGTCATTATCTTGAATGTGATTGCATGTTTAGCATGTGAAGTGTATGTTTGTAATCAAAACATTCAAAGATAGTGGAAACAATAACTGTAGAGTGAGTTGATATTGGAAGTAGAATCATTTAATTCGAACTAGTTTAAAACCTTTCTTTCAAACATTTCTATCCTTTACTCTTATGTGTTGATTATCTTACAAGATTCCATTTTCCTTTTACTAGTGATTTGATAAAAAAGATTTTTAGTCGCTTTTTCTTGTCTCAAAGTTATCGAATCTTGGGAGTAATGAAATGTAGACACTTTATCTAGCTATGAATATAGTGAAATATTGGGGAAAAATAGATGTTATGTAGTGAATATATAAGGATGTAGAAATGTTGTGATTATGAAATTTGAGATAATGAAATTAGATGTAGAAGTACAAAATAGAATTGATGCAAGTCTATATACTATACTACTGGAATAATGAATGAATGTTATGAATGTACAAAATGATATTAAGTTATTATTTTGGAATTGAAAGATGAATTCATAATGAAGTGTTTTGATTTTTAGATGAAATATGGAGTGGCGCAACAATGAAATGAATTGAATATGAATTAGTCAAGATGAATTAATGAATCGGGAATAGAATGAATGTCAAGGGAATGATGATTCTAAACCTTTAAATGGGAAATGGAATGAATGAATGATTACAATGGTCACTGTTTTTTGTTTTTCAATAGAATGAATTAGAATGAAGTGGATGAATGGATGTAAAGAAATAAGAATGATTTTAATTTCTGTTTTCTTTTTCTGATTTGATACAGTGAATAGTGTTATGCAGTGGATGTTATGAAATGATGTATGATTATGATGAAACTTTAAATGAATAATTAAATGAATAATTAAATGAATGAATGAATTATTGTTTTGGCTTTTCAGGTTAAATGCAAAATGGTTTACTGGATGAATGAATAGTAGGTGGAATGAAATCAACTAGAAGGATGATGCAGATCAAGTGTTTGATAGGATTTAGGTGGTGAATTAATGTAGTGTTTGGAGGTTGAAATCATAAGCTAAAATGTAGAAATGAAAGCAAAGTATAAATGGCTAAAGAAGAAAAATCTGGAAATACAACTAGGCTACTTCGAAGTAGAGAAAAGAAATGCAAATTGCACTACTAGAAAAAGGGGTTTCTATGTCACCAAACAACGTCGGTTATACATACAACCGACGTTATTTTAAACGCGGTGGCATAATTGTAAATATCAGTATATTTTCCACGTCGGTTATAAATATAGCCGTCGTGAAAAAGAAAACAACGTCGGTTACTGCTATAACCGACGTTGATAGTCATAAAATCCACGTCGGTTTCTCTTATAACCGACGTTGTTAGTTGATTTAACGTCGGTTTTTTTAGTAACCGACGTTGATTGTTAATATTTGAAACCCCCCAGCACCATTTCTTCTATTTTGTTGCGCGCTTCCCCTATCTCCCTCTGTTGCGACTTCTGCTGCCATTTTTGCTTCTTCGCTCTCTGTCTCTCCCTCACTTTCGCTCTCTCTGTCTAATCGGTGGTAAGTTTCCTTTTCGTTTTTGCCTCTGTCTTCGTTTTCCTTGTATGAGCCATGATGTAAAACTGGAGCTGGAAATTGTTCATTTCGTTTGTGTTTGGTTCTGCCTGTTTTCTTTTTCCTTATTCATTTTTTCGTTTTTGCCTCTGTTCACCTTTTTGTATGAGCCATGATGTAAAACTGGAGCTGGAAATTGTTCATTTCGTTTGTGTTTGGTTCTGCCTGCTTTCGTTTTCCTTGTTCATTTTTTCGTTTTTGCCTCTGTTCTCCTTTTTGTATGAGCCATGATGTAAAACTGGATCTGGAAATTGTTCATTTCGTTTGTGTTTGGTTCTGCCTTCTTAGTAGCTAGCTTACCTTGTGTTGAGGGATTTATCTTACCATCTCTATATGTGTATTATGGTTTATGCTACTGGACTTCTGTTTCTAATAATGATCAATTGACTTTGCTCAACTTGATTTGAAATGTGAATGGCATGATCAAAGCTCCTAGGTTTATCAAAGCAGTGTCATGTTCCCTTTTAGAAACGTATTTAATGTTGGAATGGAATGTTTACTTTGATATGCTCTTTAAACTATTTGGCATTTTCCTATTGGAATCAATTTAAGTTAATTGATGTTGAAAGGAAAATGTTTTGCACTTTAAACATAATGTTCTCGCTTTTCATTTGCATCGTGGAGGTCACTTGTCATGAGTAGGCCTGAATTATATTAGTTTAAAGTGGCTAATATTTACCTAAAATTTAGATTTTGAAATCCATTGAGAATTTGCTAAACATACTGTATTGACTGCTTCACATCTTCACTGAATAATTTTGTCTTGCCAGCCACATCCCCCAAAATATAATTTAAACAAACTTACGATTTAAAAAATGATACCTGTGGGACTGTCCATGATTGTGAAGACTCATAGAAAATGATAGGTTTCTCCTTCTATTCTGCTGGAAATATTATCCAATACTGGTTTATTGATTGGTTTTTGATATGAAATATTTATTAGTTTTATGCATGCATGAATAATCTTTGATAGAAATCTGAGTTATCCTCTTTAAAAGAACACTTTAAAATGACTTCAATGAATTTATTGAATAGATATGATATTTTGAATTTCATTGATAACATTACTCTACAAATGAGCACTATAATTTGTTGAAAAGAAATCATGTGACTCATTTTTATTTTATTTGATTACTTATTACTATAGTTAATTACTTGATAATAAGCATATTTATTGTTATGAATGGAAGAACTAATAACATCAAGTGCTTATAAGACATGATAATGTTTTGCTATTTAGAACATTTGGTTTTCTTTTGTTGTATTACATGATAGCTAGATTTAAGATTGACTAAAATCATTATCTCGTTTAAGTAAACGTATTTTTGGAGTTTGGATAGCAAAATAATAAGTTTGGACAATTAGAAAGAACATGAATTAAAGTATATTTTTATTGAACATTTGCTATTTATTCATGTTATTTATTTCAATTCTATTTTATAGGTTAACTGGACACAGGGTGCTAACTGGACACAGAACTTCAAGCTGTCTTAGGAGCAATTTCAAAGTACACTCACACTTCAAACTTGAGGTTAGTTAAGTTTAGTTGTTTATTGCCTTTTCCGCCTTTATTTCCTTTTCCGCCTTCAAACTTGGCTAAAGTTTAGCATCATTTAATGGACTGGTAGAGTAGTCGGGGTAGGGGCAGATGACACTGATACTAAGATTCAAATTAGAATCTTAGTATTTATCCAATTATGGTGGTAAGAGGGAGGGCTTTTCATTGGTGTGTGCAAAGTACTACTTTGACTATTGATGTATGCTCACTCTTAACCACTACTGAATGAATTTTATTATTCTTCAGGTGTAGTGTCATCTTGCAAGATGGATCGAAATTGGTTAAATAAAAATCGCATGTCAAAAGAGTATGAGAATGGAGTTGAAGAATTTTTAGAATATGCGAAACGAAATGGCTCAAATTTTAATGGAAAATTGTATTGTCCGTGCATTAATTGTCTAAATGGGAGAACACAAGACATAGGAGTAATATAGGAGCATCTTATTTATGATGGAATGATGAAGAATTACACAACTTGGACTTGGCATGGTGAAAGGATTGATAATTCAGCAAGATCACAAACTAACGAGGAAGATGACACCGTTGAAGATCGAATAGAGGACATGCTTGGTGATGTGGGTGAAAGTAGCTTCCTTAAAGCACATGCCCCTTTATATGATACATTGAGGACAGATTCAGAGACTCCGTTGTATCCTGGCTGTAAATCTTTCACACGATTGTCATCGACACTAAGATTGGTGAATTTGAAGGCAAAATATGGTTGGACTAATACAAGTTTCAATGAATTGCTCCATATATTAAAGGATATGCTCCCAAACAATAATACTTTGCCAAACCGTATGTATGAAGCGAAGAAGATACTTTGTCCGATGGGTTTAGAATATAAAAAGATACACGCTTGTCCTAATGACTGTGTGTTATACAGGAAAGAGTTTAAATCTCTTAACAATTGTCCAAGATGTGGTGTATCACGTTATAAAGTTAAGGACGAGGATAATGAGACTGAGGACATTGATAAAAAGTCTCCTCCTGCAAAGGTTGTCTGGTATCTTCCAATAATTCCTAGGTTTAAGCGATTTTTCGCCAATCCGGGAGATGCTGAAAATTTGTTATGGCATTCAAAGGCCAAATCACCTGCTGGCCAGCTTCGACATCCAGCTGATTCTCCACAATGGAAGAAATTTGATTGTCTATTTCCAAGTTTTGGTAGTGATGCAAGAAACCTGAGACTAGGATTAGCTACAAACGGGATGAACCCTTTTGGGAACTTAAGTACCAACCATAGCTTGTGGCCAGTTATATTGGTAATTTACAATCTTCCACCATGGTTGTGCATGAAGTGTAAATATGTTTTGCTATCGATGATGATTGCAGGTCCAAGACAGCCAGGAAATGACATTGATGTGTATCTAAGTCCTTTGATAGAAGACTTAAAGCTCTTGTGGGAGGAAGGAGTTGATGTGTTTGATGGCTATTTGAAGCAGAGCTTTAAGTTGCGTGCAATTTTATTTTGTACCATTAACGATTTCCCAGCATATGGAAACTTAAGTGGCTAAGTTATCTTCAATTGAAACATGGAAAGAAGACCATTTATAATAGACACAGGAAATTTCTATGAAAAGACCATCCATATCGTAAATTGAAGAAAGCTTTTAATGGTTATCAGGAGGACGAAATTGTGAAAGAACCATTAACTGGTGAAGAAGTTTATGATCGGGTGAGCAATATCAACATTCCATTTGGGAAGTTCCAAAAAAGGTCTTCAGACAAAAACATATGGAAGAAGAAATCCATTTTCTTTGATCTTCCATATTGGAGGCACTTAGATGTACGTCACTGTATTGATGTGATGCATGTGGAGAAAAATGTTTGTGATAGTCTCATTGGCACACTCTTGAACATTAAAGGAAAGACAAAAGATGGAGTGAATGCCCGTCAAGACCTAGCTGAAATGGGAATTCGTGCAGAATTACATCCAATACCTGAAGGCAAGAGAACATATCTACCACCAGCATGTCACACTCTGTCAAAAAAAGAGAAAAGAAGTTTATGTGGTTGTCTTCGCAGTATTAAAGTGCCACAAGGATACTCTTCAAATATTAAGAGCCTTGTATCCATGAAAGATCTGAAGTTGGTGGGGTTAAAGTCTCACGATTGTCATGTTTTAATGCAGCAACTCTTACCTGTTGCTATACGTGACATATTACCCAAGGATGTAAGACATGCCATTATGCGTTTATGTTTCTTCTTTAATCAAATATGTGCCAAGGTGATTGATGAAAAGTTGTTGGATGAATTGGAAAACCAGGGTGCAGTCATATTATGTTTGTTGGAGATGTATTTTCCCCCCTTTTTTTGATATTATGGTCCACTTAATTGTTCATCTAGTTAGAGAGATTCGCTTATGTGGGCCAGTTTGTTTGAGGTGGATGTACCCAATTGAGAGATACATGAAGATCTTTAAAGAGTATTCTAAAAATCCATACAAACCTGAAGCTTCTATTGTTGAAAGGTATATTGCAGAAGAAGCCATAGAATTTTGTTCAGAGTACTTAGCACATACAGAACCCATTGGTGTTCCTACTAGTCGTCACGATGATAGAATAAATGGTAAGGGTACTCGTGGGATAAAAGTTGAAACCAAAGATCTTCATTTGTTGAGTATGGCACACTTGTATATTCTGAATAATACAGATGAAGTTCTTCCCTACATAGATGCTCATAAACAGATGTTGAAGGAACTTAACCCTAAAATGAGTGAGAGGTTGTTGGTTAAGGAGCATAGCAACCAGTTTGTTAATTGGTTTAAAAATCAAGTCTTTTCAGATCATAATGTCTCTGATACATTGAAATGGCTAGCACATGGTCCTAGACATAATGT
>BDMB01000152.1:0-18258 GCA_016859785.1 Macrotyloma uniflorum
TGAGAGTGATTTTATCGTAGGTGATTTTAGCTTGGGTGATTTTATCGTGGGTGATTCTATCGAGTGTGATTTTATCGTGGGTGATTTTATTGTAAGGAATTTTATAGCGGTTGATTTTATCGAGGTTGATTTTACCATGGGTGATTTTATCGTGGGTGAATTTTTGAAGAGTGATTTTATCATGGATGATTTTATAGTGGGTGATTTTATCGTGGGTGATTTTAATGTAGGTGATTTTATTGTCGGTGATTTAATGAGGGTGACTTTGTCGTGGGTAATTTTACTTACGGTGATTTTATCGTGGGTCTGGTTTCCACTGTGCTACATTATTATTGTTTTGGGGAATCATTGTTTGTAAGGTGTATTGCGACGTGCACACTTTCAAATTGGCGCCGTTGCCGGGGAAGTAAAAGTAGAAGTAGAAGTAGGAGTTGTGATTGATTCATTCCATTGCATATAGTTTAGGTTGCATTTTGCATTTGCATTTGCTCTTGTGTTGTTTTGTGCAGCTTTTCACAGGTTCTTTGGTGTATGACCCGATCCTCTTGGGAGGACCTAGCTCCCTTTGATCCAGAGATCTCCAGGACATTCAACAGGAACTTGCCTAAAAGGCTGAGGCAAAGAACACAGGAACAACAAAACATAGAAAATCCAAAAAGAGGTCAAAGCTCGACGCATAGTGATTTAGATATGGGCTAACATAACACAGAGAAGACACTGAAGGAGTTGGCAGCACCTGCTAAGCACTACCAGCCCTTGTGTATACAGGTACCTCCTCCCAGAGAAGGCATGGTGGGCTATGAGCTGAAATCTGGTTTGATACATTTGTTGCCCAAGTTCCATGGTCTAGCTGGTGAGGATCCTCACAAACATTTGATGGAGTTCCATGTGGTCTGTTCTACCATGAGGCCAGTTGATGTGCCTGAAGACCATGTGAAGATGAAGGCTTTTCCTTTCTCATTGTGTGATGCAGCTAAAGATTGGCTCTACAGCCAAGCTATTCCTATTAACTCTTGGCCTGAAATGAAGAGAAAATTTCTTGAGAAGTTCTTTCCTGCCTCCAGGACTGCTGCCATTCGAAAAGAGATAACTGGCATTAGACAACAGCAAGGAGAGTCATTGTTTGAATACTGGGAGAGGTTTAACAGGTTGTGTGCTACTTGTCCAAATCATCAGATCAATGAGCAATTGTTGATCCATACTTCTATGAGGGTCTGATGATTATGGATAGGAGCATGATTGATGCAGCTAGTGGAGGTGCTCTTATGGATAAAACACCTGCTGAAGCTAGGTACTTGATCTCTAACATGGCAAAAAACTCCCAATAGTTCCATTCTAGACAGAACCCGAGAGGACTGCATGAGATTAGCCATACTTCTGAGGCTACTCATGATTCTATGCGTCTGGAGAATAAGCTGACCGAGCTTACTTCTTTGGTCAGGCAGTTGGCTCTTGCTCAACAGCCAAGTCATGTTCCTCCTATGCCAAGCAGTTGTGGTATCTGTGCAGCCTTGGATCATCATACTGACTTGTGCCCACAGTTACAGGAGACTAGTGCCATTGAGTCAATTGAGGCCATGTATATAGGCCAACCTTCTTATCTGAGACAGGTGCAGCCACCTATGCATCCTAGCCAGCCTAGGTATGATCCATATTCATCTACCTATAATCCAGGTTGGAGGGACCACCCGAACTTGAGATATGGCGCATCAAATCAGGGCCAGAATACTGCTTATTTCCCACAACAACAGAGTTATCAGGGACAACAGCAGCAACATTATCAGCAGCAGCACACACAGCAAGAGTATCATCCTCCATCATAGCAGTCATACAGTCAGCACCAGAACCAGCCCAGATACAACAATTACAGGATCCAACAACAGTATGTGCAGCCATTGCAGCAGCCAGTGGTGCACCAGGAGAGCAATTCAGACACAAACAAGATGCTGGAAACTATCATGGCTGGGATGAAAGATATGCAGACTTAGATTGGATAGTTGTCCACTGAGATGAATCGAATGAAACAACAGGGTCCTAGTGCACTCCCATCACAGAGTAAAGTAAATCCGAAGGGAGATGTGAATGCCATTACACTAAGGAGTGGCAAGCAGGTGAAGCCTATTGATGATGTACCAGTTCAGACCCCTGCCACTATTCAGGACAAACCACTGGAAGAAGTTGTCCCACCACAGCCTGTTCGTGCCACACCTGTGATTCCCCCTCCTTTCCAATCTAGAGTGCGCGCTCCAAAGCAAAAGGAGGTGGATCCTTACTTGTTGGAGATTTTTAAGAAGGTGGAGATCAAGCTGCCCTTGTTGGAAGTTGTCAAACAGGTCCCCAAGTATGCTAAATTTTTTAAAGAGCTCTGCATTTATAAGAGGAAACTCAAAGTAGCTAACATTGAGGCTGTTTCTACACTATCACGTTTACCCTTGCCTCAGAAATGTGGTGACCCTGGTTCATTCTCTATCCCTTGCACTATTGGACACTTGACTTTTGGTAATGCTTTGATTGATCTAGGTGCAAGTATAAATCTCATGCCCACTGCTTTGTATAAGATGCTTCAGTTAGGGGAACTCAAAGAAACCAATGTGGTGATACAACTTGCTAATAAAACCACAGTTAAGCCACTTAGTATTCTTGAGGATGTGGTTGTAAAGGTAAATCATTTGATATTCCCTGCTGACTTTATATTATAGACATGGATGATGAGAAGAAGAGCAGTTACTCTACTATCATTTTGGGCAGACCTTTCTTGATGACAGCAAAGACTATAATTAATGTGCATGTTGGTGTGTTGACAATGGAGTTTGGAGGAGAGAAAGTGACCTTTAACATTTTTGCCGCATTGAAATATCCAATTGAGGGTCACTCTGTAATTTATGATCATTCTTTATTTTCTATTGATACTTTGGATGATATAGATTGTACAGATGTAGATGAAACATTAGATGTAGATGAAACAATAGATGTAGATAATCCTTTTGACTTGTTACAGTTTGATGACACAGATCCTGACACAGTGTTCGGCCAGTTTGGCCAGTTTGCGAATTTTCCCACTAACCATCATGTATATAGTCCATTTGAGTTGTTTTCTACAGGTACACATGAAAAATCACAAAAAAATGAAGAAAAGGAAAAGATAGAAATAGCAGGAGAAGAAGAAGAGCAGCAGCCACAAAACACAGAAGAATTCAAACAGCTGCTTGCCCATGTTGAGTACACGTTCCCAGATAAGTTAAATAGTAAGGTATATAAGGAGAACCGAAAGGTTCCATGATTCATCATTTTTGACTGAGTTGTACAGGAATAAATTATGGAGAAATCTCCTTGCGGTTTTGGAAGCCTTTGAGGTAATATCTATCTAACCTTATTCTTAATTCACATTGAGGACAATGTGTCCTTCAAGTGTGGGGTATTTAGGGAGGTCTTGAAATAAATTATTGACTTGAATTGAGTTATGATATGACTTGTGATTCTGAGTTAAGCTATTGGTGTAGTACCTTGATTTATTGATCTTGTTTTCATGAAAACCGTGAGCTACAAACATGTTTATTGTCCATTGCCTTGTGATTATTTGAGTTGATGCAGCAAAGCACATCGATGATTTAGTTATGAGTGCCTCATGTTAAATTAACAGGTTTTGTTCCAACTATTGAGTTATAGCTGTGAGGTTTTGAGCCTAATTTCATTGATGTGTGTGATGCATTTTTTATACTTAATTATTGCAGAACTTGAGTTTATTCTCTTAGTAAATTATTATCTGATTATGTGCATCCTTTGAAAGTGACCAAGGCCATGTTTGTTGTAAGCTCACCAGCCAAATAAAGCCTACCTTTAACATTATTTACCCTAGTCACCCCCTTGAGCCTAATTTATCCTTTTCTTGTGTATAACCCTTACATTATAAGCCATTGACCGGAAAAACCATGTTAACCCTTGGAATTTGGTTGAATAAAAAGGTTCTAAGTTAAGGATGGAGCAAAGCTCAAGTGTGGGGTGATCTTGGTGATTAATTGTGAAAAAGAGACTTGAGAAAGAAAGAAAAAGAAGCAAAAGAGATGAAAAAGAAAGAGAAAGCCTAGACAAAAGAGGTTAAGTTATCCAAGCAAAAGTGTTGGAAAGAAAAGAAAGTTAAAGTTATGAGGCAAAGAGGCAAAAGTTGAGTAAATTATGAGTCATTGCCGCCACACTATGCATTTTCTATGCCTAATTATTTGACCAAAAGTTCCATGTTTATTAGCCTTGCTTACCTTTGTTTATCCATGCCCAAATTTACAAGCCAATGGCCCCATTACAAGCCTAATTAAAGCCCTTGTGATTCTTTGAATGCATGTTAATTATGATGATTGAACTTAGAATTTATTCAAGCCTATATAAATGATTTTGCATTGATTATGTTTGAATGAAACAGCACCTTATTTAAACACTTGAGTGATGAGTGAAACACTTGACCTATGTGAGGAAAACTCTAAATTATGTTGGATGATTCTTGTTGATTTATTCATGAATGCTTCTAAATTAAAGAGTCAAGTGTTAGCTGCTGTACTTGAACATATGAGGCTTGGATAATGACTTCTATTTATGATGCTCACTTTGATTTATTGATTTATAAAGCATGGAACTACACTACTTAAGCTTTGCCCAAGAGTGCAAAGGTCTAAGTGTGGGGTATTTGATGAGACTCATATTTATCCTATTTTATTTATCTAATTATGTTTTTTTAATGTTTATAAGTTGTTAACAATGATAAATTAAGTGTTATTTGAGTTATTAGACCATTTGAGGCCTTAACACTAAATTGTGCATAAAAACAGTAAATTAAGCATTATTTTGTACTAACCCAAAACTGACATGGTTCACTGTTTGATTTATTGTAATTTCTAAACAGATTCAAATTCATTGATTCAAGTTGCAGATTAAAGTAGACACGCAGAGCTTTAATCCAAAATTTGAAACATGCAATTTGGACAAGAATTGAAGATTCCACACAAGTTTGACGTTGGCCCATGTGCAGCTGAAGCACAAGCTCACGCGACTAGCGAGTATCATGCACTTAAATTGAGATCCAGGATTCGATTGTTCTCTGAATTGAGTGAAACTTGTTGGGTTGTTTACCTAACTTAAAAGTCTTAAATTGGGTGCTGATTTCATGTAATTTGGACCTGAATTGAAATTTATATAATTTTATGAAGCGGGGTTCACCAGGCCGGATTGGCCCAATGAACACCTCTCAGTGTTTTATTTATGGAGAGCGCGCCACAAAGCCAAATGATGTGGGAACAGTGGCGTTTTAAACTTAACTCAAAGAGCTCTCTTGTGGATTTTGAATAATCGCATTTGGAGCTAAAACGAAGAAGATGTGCGCGTTTCAAGTCAGCTGAAATGCATTCCACGTGTGCTTGCGCGCCAAAACGTTTCAAATTCTATGTAACTTTGATTGTATGCTTCGTTTCTATTGTAGTTAAGTTGTGCCTAGGTATATATTGTAAAAACTGAGATCAGAAACATAAGTTGTGAAGTTTACATTCAGATCAAATGCAGAGCTATTTGAATTCTCTCTTCTCTTCACGCATCCATGGCTTTCACTCTCTTTTCTCTTGCGCGCCATTGTTTCTTCACTTGTGTATGTGATTCCGTTTCTTTCTTCCATAGATCCTCTTGTGTTTAATCTGTTCTGTGTTCTTTGCATCTTCTCTTTAATGCTTTTCTTTAAGAATTTGATGCTTTAGGTTAGAATTTACCGAATGAAAATTGGGGAAATTGACGATGCTTGCTACACAATGCCTTGCTTTGTATTCTTGACTTGGTTTATCTAGTGGAGACTTACCGGTTGGAGGTTTAAACTAGAAAAGCATTCTGTGCAGATTATGGCGAAGGTTTAATCGGTTGATAAGCTTTCACAATGTCA
The DNA here is from genome assembly GCA_016859785.1 of Macrotyloma uniflorum. NCBI lineage: Eukaryota > Viridiplantae > Streptophyta > Magnoliopsida > Fabales > Fabaceae > Macrotyloma > Macrotyloma uniflorum. The sequence goes on from BDMB01000152.1 coordinate 5,912, forward strand.
AAAATTACAAACCTTAGGATTGGCTTGAGCACCAAAGTCATTTTCCTTGATTTGAATTCATGCTTTCTTTAAATTTCATGCCTTGTAGTGTAGAGATTTATTGAATTACGAAATTTTCTTGTTTTCTTTTATTGTTTGAATCTATTCTTATAGGATTTAGGATGTTATTTTAGGGTTAGTCCAGTTTAGGCATTAGTTTAGAAATGGTTTCATGCATTAGGTAGTGTAGGCTAGTTTACTCTGCTTTAAAATTCCATTTTAATTTCTTTGCATCCCAAAACCCCCCTGAAAAATTAGAAACCCTAAACCCTAAACAAACTTTGGTGCATTCATTCATATATTCATACCTTTCATTTGCCACTATTTTTGGGTCTGAACCAGCTTAGTCATTTTCTAGGTCAGTTTTGAGCCAAAAACGCACCAAAACACCCTCCATTGAGCCATCTCCCACTTAGAAACCCCAAAACCCAAAAATAACCACATTTCACTCGACCAACCCCATATTTCCAAGCCACCCTAAGATTTTGGTTCGAGAAAAGTTGTCCAGATTGAGCTCTGACCGAGAGCCACCCACTTTTGGCTAGTTTTGGCTAGTTTTTGGCTCGGTCAGAACTTGATCTTGCATTTTGGCTTAGCCATCTTCAACTTTGCCCAAACCAGATTTTTACCACTTCATTCTTTCATCCATTAGACCATTTGTGCTCGGCCAGGGTTTAAAAAAAATAAAAAATAATTGTACTTGACCGAGTGGTGCATTTTTGGTGCACCAAACTTAGCCAAAATCATTAAAACTCGGTCAACCCCCATTTCTGTGCATATTTTACTAACCACGTCTTTGTCAAAAGTGTTTGTTTTGTTGTTTACTAACATTTGGTGCAGCTACTTCACAGTTTTGACCAACTTGAATTTTTGGCAAAAGTAAGTGCTCTTAACTTGAATTTTGAGTTGGTTAAGTTGTGAATTCTGTACTGATCTGCATTACATCTTTTTAATTAGCATTCTGTTTTCCATTTCATTCATATCATATAGAATTTAACCCCATTTAGGTTCAATTAGTTTTAACTTGATTTTTAGGTTGCATTTCATTCATTTCATGCATTTTTCCCTCATTTGAATCACTCATCTCTTATTCCTCTTTACTCTTTACTTTCACGGATTGATATCTTGGTTTCCACTGTGCTACATTATTATTGTTTTGGGGAATCATTGTTTGTAAGGTGTATTGCGACGTGCACACTTTCAGGAGGCCAAACACTTGAGTGAGAGTTAATTCACTAACTTTTGAAGTTCCATTCTTATTTTTTGTGGCTGTTTTTATTTTTTATTTCTAGGTACAATGTCCGAAGCTTCTTCTTCTCCTATCTCCCATCAAAGAGCTAACAAACTAAGTGAGGAAATTAAAGCCCAACTTAAGCGGCAAGCCGAGTTTCCTCTTGTGCAGTTTTTGAGAGAGATGGAGATCTCCAAGCAATAAAGAGAAAGAGAATTAAGAAAGGAGATCCGCCAACTTAGAAGAGAAAGAGATGAGTGTAATAGAAGGAGGTCCTACTCCCCAAGAGAGTTCCACAACAATGATGAAGAGTGGAGGTTCCAAGGAGCACGAAGGGTGCGACATCAATCTCCCAAGAAGCAATACCACAATGTGAAGATCCCAAAGTTTTATGGAGACAATGATCCGGACACGTACTTGGAATGGGAGTCAAAGGTGGACCAAATCATGAGTGTCAACGCCATCCAAGATGATCACCAAGTAGATTTAATTGTTTTAGAGTTTGAAAGTTATGCCATGACTTGGTGGCATAAAATTTGTAAAGAACATGGATTGAACAAAGGGCCACCCGCGGCCACTTGGATGGACTTAAAGTTTATTATGCGCGGTAGATTTGTTCCTTCCTACTATAGGAGGGAACTCCTTTGAAGCTCCAACGGCTTCAAGAAGGAAGTTTATATGTGAATGATTATTTTAAGTTTATGGAATCTCTTATGCTTAAGGCTAATGTTAGTGGACTTAGGAGAGACATTCAAGATTTAGTAGAACTATATGAATACTCGTCAATTGAAAATGTTCTACACCTTGCACTAAAAATAGAAACTCAACTTCAAAGAAAAGATGGTGCAAGGAGGAGTAATCATAATAGTTCCTACTACAACTCTTCATGGAAGGATAAGGGTAAAGAGAAGTATGATAGAAAACCTTCCAAGAACTCTCTTAAAACCACCAATAGGGGTAATGCGCCTAAGGATAAACACCCCACCTCTTCAAATCCCTCAAAATCAAGTTCCATCAAATGTTTTAAATGTTTAGGGTATGGGCATATTGCTTCAAATTGCCCTACCAAGAGGAACATGATATTGAGAGAAAGTGGAGAGGTGGAGAGTGAACACTCATCTCCCCTTTCCCCCACTAGGGATTCTTCCTCTTTCTCACCTTCCTCCTTAAGTGATGATGAGATTCATCCTTGTGATGGTGATTTATTGGTGATAAGGCGTATGTTGGGACAAGTACAAAAAGATCTTGATGAGTCCCAAAGTGAAAATATTTTCCACACAAGATGCTTTATCAACAATCAATTATGTTCTCTCATTATAGATGGAGGGAGTTGTACCAATGTTTATAGCACAAGGGTGGTGGAGAAACTTGGTTTACCCACTATCCCTCATGCCAAGCCTTACAAGCTCCAATGGCTTAGTGAGGAGGGAGAAATAGAAGTCAATAAACAAGTCCTCATCGACTTCTCCATTGGGAAGTATGTGGATGAGATTTTGTGTGATGTAGTGCCCATGGAAGCCACACACATTTTACTAGGAAGGCAATGGCAATATGATAAACAAGTTTTCCATGATGGCCATTCCAATAGGTTTTTATTTAACTTCCAAGGGCGCAAGATTACACTAAAACCTCTCTCTCTTAAAGAGGTCAATGAGGACCAAATCAAAATGAAAAAGAAAAGAAGAGAAGAAAAGAAGGTTGAAAAGGGGCAAGCTTCCAAGCAAGAGAAGAAGAAAACCATGATCTCCTACAAGGGGGTCAAGAAGGTAATGCTTGCCCAAAAACAAGCATTCATTGCATACCCTTCTAAAGGGTCCTCTCCCACATTCATGGATAAAACCTCCAATTGCTCTTTAAGCATGGAATAAGTTTTGGATGAGTTTAAGGATATTTTTCAAGAGCCTCCCAATGGGTTGCCCCCACTAAGAGGCATAGAACACCAAATAGATTTTGGACCGGACTCATCCTTACCTAATAGACCTGCATATAGAAGCAATCCAGAGGAAACCAAGGAGATTCAAAGGCAAGTAGAGGCGTTAATAGAAAAGGGGTGGGTGCAAGATAGCATGAGTCCTTGTGCTATGCTGGTAATTCTTGTTCCCAAAAAGGATGGGAGTTGGCGTATGTGCACGAACTGTAGGGCCATCAACAACATTACCATCAAGTATAGGCAGCCCATCCCTAGATTAAATGACTTGCTAGATGAGTTACATGGGGCAACCATATTTTCCAAAATTGATTTAAAAAGCGGTTATAATCAAATAAGAATCAAACAAGGAGATGAATGGAAGACCGCTTTTAAAACCAAGTTTGGACTATATGAGTGGTTGGTCATGCCCTTTGGCCTAACCAATGCACCAAGTACCTTCATGAGGTTAATGAACCATGTGCTTCGGCCCTTCTTAGGCAAGTTTGTAGTAGTTTACTTTGATGACATTCTAGTCTATAACTTGTCCTTAGAGGAGCACATGCATCATCTAAGAAGAGTACTTGAAACCCTTAGGAAAGAGACCTTGTATGCTAATAGGGAAAAATGCATCTTTGGCATGGACCATGTAGTGTTCCTAGGGTTTGTGGTGAGCTCCAAGGGAGTTCAAGTAGATGAAGTGATGAAGGCCTAAAAACTAAAAACAAATATGCATGGTGTTTTGAGAAAATTCCAAACAAAATGTATAATCAAGACACCACTTTCCCTTTACATTTAATCCTTTATTTAATATTCCTTATATTTCTTAGTTTAATTTCTAATGTTGGTTTAATTTCTTATCAAGCTTAATTTTAATTGGGCTTATTTTCCTTTGTTTTGTAGGACTTTCTAAAGGCACCACACCTTCGATAAGCTCACCCCCATCATATTTTGGGCTTTGGAGCCACCAAATACTTTGAGAGGCGCACTCCCCTTCTCTCCCTAAGTGCTGCCACGTTTTTTGCACCTTTTTGGGAGCATCAAGCCCATTTTGAAGTGCTTTTAGCACCCCTTTGCAGCAACCCAATCTCTGGCCCTTTAGGAAGGTGTAAACCTAGTTTCTAGACCATTCTTTAGGGTTAATTTACATGTAATTTCAGCTGCATTTGATTGTAATTTGGGGGCCATCCAAGCCTATAAATAGGGCTCCCGTTCACCTTGTAAGGGGACTTTGAATGATAGAAATATTGTGAGAAATTTTCAGCTTGTGTTGTGAGTGTTCCTCACCCTCTCTTAGCCTTATCTTAAGTGTGATTCAAGTGGCGGCACCACCACTTATCTTGGGTATCCACCACCCAAGTGGCGTGACTCATCCATTGCCATTTCACTTCATTTGGTTCTTATCCTCTTTCCACTTAGTCTATGTTATGTTTATTTTTATTACCATTTGCCTACCATGTGTTTGATTAATTGTCTCAATATCATATTTCCTTTTCCTCCTTTTGAATCCCATCTGAAATGAACCTTCACATCTAGATAACATCTTGTTATCTTAATGTCCAGTGGGGATTTTCTTTGGGGTTTTCCTCTAAAATCAATCTAATTATCAACTCAAACCATAATCCATAAAAGGGGCCTACATCATGAAGAGAAGGTGGCAGCAATTAAGGAGTGGACAACTCCAACTAGTGTTAGTGAGGTTAAAAGTTTCCACGGGTTGGCTAGTTTTTATAGGAGGTTTGTGAGAGATTTTAGCACTATTGCTGCTCCTCTAAATGAAATAGTGAAGAAGGATAAGAGTTTTAAGTGGGGCAATGATCAAGAAAATGCTTTTAACACTCTTAAGGAAAAGTTTATCAATGCACCCAATTTGACTCTACCAAACTTCACCAAATCATTTGAAATAGAGTGTAATGCATCCGATGTAGGCATTGGGGCTGTTAGAAGGAAGAAGGAAGAAGGAAGAAGGAAGAAGGAAGAAGGAAGAAGGAAGAAGGGGAAAGGAAGAAGGAAGAAGGAAAAAGGAAGAAGGAAAGAGGAAGAAGTAAAATGGATGAAAGAAGATGGAAGAAGTTAGAAGGAAGAAGGAAGAAGAATGAACTAAGAAGAAAGAAGGAAGAAGTTAGAAGTTAGAAGGAAGAAGGAAGAAAGAAGAAGGAAGAATTAAGTACGAAGAAGGAAGAAGGAAGAAGGAAGAAGGAAGAAAGAAGAAGGAAGAAGGGAGAAGGCAGAACTTATAAGTTAGAAGGAAGAAAGAAGAAGGAAGTAGGGAGAAGATAGAAGGAAGAAGGAGGAAGTTAGAAGGAAGAAGGAAGAAGGAAGAAGGAAGAAGGAAGAAGGAAGAAGGAAGAAGGAAGAAGGAAGAAGGAAGAAGTTAGAAAATGGAAGGAAAAAGGAAGAAGGAAGAAGGAAGAAGGAAGAAGGAAGAAGGAAGAAGGAAAAAGGAAGAATGAAGAAAGAAGAAGGAAGAAGGAAGAAGGAGGAAGGAAGAAGGAAGAAGGAAATGAGAAAAGGAAGAAGGAAGAAATTATAAGTTAGAAGTAAGAAGGAGGAAGAAGGAAGAAGGTAGAAGGAAGAAGGAAGAAGGAAGAAGGGAGGAGGAAGGAGGAAGAAGTTAGAAGGAAGAAAGAAGAAGTTGGAAAGAAGAAGATAGGAGGAAGAAAGAAGAAGGAAGAAAGAAGAAGGAAGAAAGAAGAAGGATGAGGAAGAAGGAAAAGGGAAGAACGAGGAAGAAGGAAAAGGGAAGAACGAAGTAGGAAGAAGTTAGAAGGAAGAAGGAAGAAGTTAGAAAAAAGAAGGAAAAGGAAGAGTGAAGAAGGAAGAAGGAAGAAGTTAAAAAGAAGAAGGAAGAAGTTAAAATGAAGAAGGAAGAAGGAAGAAGTTAGAAGGAAGAAGGAAGAAGAAAGAAGGAAGAAGGAAGAAGTAATAAGGAAGAAGGACGAAGGAAGAAGGAAAAAGGTAAAAGGAAGAAGGAAGAAAAAAGAAGGATGAAGGAAGAAGGAAAAAGGAAAAAAGAAGAAAGAAGAAAGAAGAAGGAAGAATGAGGAAGGAAGAATGAAGTAGAAGGAAGAAGGAAGAAGGAAGAAGGAAGAAGGAAGAAGGAAGAAGGAAGAAGGTAGAAGGAAGAAGGAAGAAGGAAGAAGGAAGAAGGAAGAAGGAAGAAGGAAGAAGGAGGAAGGAAGAAGGAAGAAGGAAGAAGGAAGAAGGATGAAGGATGAAGGAACGAGGAAGAAGTTAGAAGGAAGAAGGAAGAAGGAAGAAGCAATAACGAAGAAGGAACAAGGAAGAAGAAAGGAGGAATAAGTTAAAAGGAAGAAGGAAGAAGGAAGAAGGAGGAAGGAAGAAGAAAGAAGGAAGAAGAAAGAGCGGAGAAAGAAGAAGGAAGAAGAAGGAAGAAGGAAGAAGAACGAAGCAGGAAGAAGGGAGAAGGACGAAGGAAGAAGGAAGAAGGGAGAAGGAAGAAGTTATAAGTTAGAAAGCAGAAAGAAGAAGGAAGTAGGGAGAACATAGAAGAAAGAAGGGAGAAGTTAGAAGGAAGAAGGAAGAAGGAAGAAGGAAAAAGGAAGAAGGGAGAAGGAAGAAGGAAGAAGGAAGAAGGAAGAAGGAAGAAGGAAGAAGGAAGAAGGAAGAAGGAAGAAGGAAGAAGGAAGAAGGAAGAAGGAAAAAGGAAGAAGGAAGTAGGAAGAAATTAGAAGAAAGAAGGAAGTAGGAAGACGGAAGTAGGAAGAAGGAAGAAGGAAGAAGGAAGAAGGAAGAAGGAAGAAGGAAGAAGGAAGAAGGAAGAAGGATGAAGGATGAACGATGAAGGATGAAAGAGGAAGGATGAAGGAAGAAGGAAGAAGGAAGAAGGAAGAAGGAAGAAGGATGAAGGATGAAGGATGAAGGAACAAGGAAGAAGGGAGAAGGAAGACGGAAGAAGGAAGAAGGAAGAAGGAAGAAGGATGAAGGATGAAGGAACGAGGAAGAAGGGAGAAGGAAGAAGTTATAAGTTAGAAGTAAGAAGGAAGAAGGAAGAATGAAGAAGGAAGACTGAAGAAGGAAAAACGAAGAAGGAAGCACAAAGAAGTTAGAAGGAAGAAGGAACAAGTTAGAAGGAAGAAGGAAGAAGGAAGAAGGAAGAAGTTAGAAGAAAGAAGGAAGAAGGAAGAAGGAAGAAGGAAGAAGCAATAACGAAGAAGGAACAAGGAAGAAAAAAGGAGGAATAAGTTAAAAGGAAGAAGGAAGAAGGAGGAAGGAAGAAGAAAGAAGGAAGAAGGAAGAAGGAAGAAACAAGAAGGAAGAAGGACGAAGGAAGAAGGACGAAGGAAGAAGGAAGAAGGAAGACGGAAGAAGGTAGAACGAAGAAGGAAGAAGTAAGAAGTTAGAAGGAAGAAGGTAGAAGGAAGTACGGAGAAGTTAGAAGGAAGAAGGAGGAAGTTAGAAGGAAGAAGGAAGAAGTTAGAAGGAAGAAGGAAGAAGGAAGAAGGAATAACTTAGAAGGAAGAAGTTAGAACGAAGAACGAAGAAGGAAGAAGGAAGAAGGAAGAAAGAAGAAGGAAGAAGGAAGAAGGAAGAAAGAAGAAGGAAGAAGGAAGAAGGAAGAAGGAAGAAGGAAGACGGAAGAAGGAAGAAGGAAGATGGAAGAAGGAAGAAGGAAGAAGGAAAAAGGAAAAAGGAAGAAGGAAGAAGGAAGAAGGAAGAAGGAAGAAGGAAGTAGAAAGAAGTAAAGAGGAAAAAGGAAGTAGGAAGAAGTTAGAAGGAAGAAGCAAGAACTTAGAAGGAAGAAGGAAGAAGGAAGTAGGAATAACTTAGAAGGAAGAAGGAAGAAGGAAGTAGGAAGAAGTTAAAAGGAAGAAGCAAGAACTTAGAAGGAAGAAGGAAGAAGGAAGAAGGAAGTAGGAATATCTGAGAAGGAAGAAGGAAGAAGGAAGTAGGAAGAAGTTAGAAGGAAGTAGCAAGAAAGTAGAAGGAAGAAGGAAGAAGGAAGTAGGAATAACTTAGAAGGAAGAAGGAAGAAGGAAGAAGGAAGAAGGACAAAGAAAGAAGGAAAAAGGAAGAAGGAAGTACGAAGAAGTTAGAAGGAAGAAGGAAGAAGTTAGAAAATGGAAGGAAGAAGGAAAAAGGAAGAAGGAAAAAGGAAGAATGAAGAAAGAAGAAGGAAGAAGGAAGTGAGAAGAAGGAAGAAGGAAGAAGGAAGAAGGGAGAAGGAAGAAGGAAGATGGAGAAAGGAGGAAGGAAGATGGAAGAAGTTAGTAGGAAGATGGGAGAAGGAAGAAGTTAGTAGGAAGAAGGAAGAAGGTAGAAGGAGGAAGGAGGAAGGAAGATGGAAGAAGGAAGAAGGAAGTAGGAAGAAGTTAGATGGAAGAAGGAAGAAGTTAGAAAAAAGAAGGAAAAGGAAAAGTGAAGAAGGAAGAAGGGAGAAGATAGAAGGAAGAAGTTAGAAAGAAGAAGGAAGTAGGGAGGAAGTTAGAAGGAAGAAGAAGGAAGTTAGAAGGAAGAAGGAAGAAGGAAGAAGGAAGTAGGTAGAAGGAAGAAGGAAGAAGGAAGAAGGAAGAAGGAAAAAGGAAGAAGGAAGAAGGAAGAAGGAAGAAGGATGAAGGGAAAACGAAGAAGGAAAAAGGTAGAAGGAAGTAGGACGAAATTAGAAGGAAGAAGGAAGTAGGAAGATGGAAGTGGTTAGAAGGAAAAACGAAGAAGTAAGAACGAAGAAGTTAGCAAAAAGAAGGAAGAAGGAAAAAGGAAGAAGGAAGACGAAAGAAGGAAGAAGGAACAAGGAACAAGGAAGAAGGGAGAAGGAAGAAGTTATAAGTTAGAAGGAAGGAGGAAGAAAGAAGATGGAAGAAGAAAGAAATAAGTAGGAAGAAGGAAGAAGGAAAAAGGAAGAAGGAAGTAGGAAGAAGTAAAAAGGAAGAAGGCAGTAGGAAGTAGTTAAAAGGAAGAAGGAGGAACTTAGAAGGAAGAAGGAAGAAGGAGGCACGAATAACTTAGAAGGAAGAAGGAAGAAGAAAGAAGGAAGAAGGAAGAAGAAAAAAGGAAGAAGGAAAAAGGAAGAAGGAAGTAGGAAGAAGTTAGAAGGAAGAAGGAAGAAGTTAGAAAATGAAAGGAAGAAGGAAGAAGGAACAAGGAACAAGGAAAAAGGAAAAAGGAAGAATGAAGAAAGAAGAAGGAAGAAGGAAGAAGGAAGAAGGAGGAAGGAAGAAGGAAGAAGGAAGTGAGAAGAAGGAAGAAGGAAGAAGGAAGAAGGAAAAAGGAAGAATGAAGAAAGAAGAAGGAAGAAGGAAGAAGGAAGAAGGAGGAAGGAAGAAGAAAGAAGGAAGTGAGAAGAAGGAAGAAGGAAGAAGGAAGAAGGAGGAAGGAGGAAGAAGTTAGAAGGAAGAAAGAAGAAGTTGGAAAGAAGAAGGAAGAAGGAATAAAGAAGAAAGAGGAAGGAAGAAAGAAGAAGGAAGAAGGAAGAAGGAAGAATGAAGAAGGAGGAAGAAGGAAGGAAGAAGGAAGAAGGAAGAAGAAGATGGAAGAAGTAATAAGGAAGAAGGAAGAAGGAAGAAGGAAGAAGGAAAAGGAAGAAGGAAGAAAAAAGGAGGATGAAGGAAGAAGGAAGAAAGAGGAAAGAAGAAGGAAGAAGGAAGAAGGAAGAAGGAAGAAGGAAGAAGGAAGAAGGAAGAAGAAAGAAGGAAGAAGGAAGAAGGAAGAAGAAAGAAGGAAGAAGGAAGAAGGAAGAAGGAAGAAGGAAGAAGCAATAACGAAGAAGGAACAAGGAAGAAGAAAGGAGGAATAAGTTAAAAGGAAGAAGGAAGAAGGAGGAAGGAAGAAGAAAGAAGGAAGAAGGAAGAAGGAAGAAAGAAGAAGGAAGAAGAAGGAAGAAGGAAGAAGGAAGAAGAAGGAAGCAGGAAAAAGGAAGAAGGAGGAAGGAAGAAGGAAGAAGGGAGAAGGAAGAAGTTATAAGTTAGAAAGAAGAAAGAAGAAGGAAGTAGGGAGAACATAGAAGAAAGAAGGGAGAAGTTAGAAGGAAGAAGGAAGAAGGAAGAAGGAAGAAGGAAGAAGGAAGAAGGAAAAAGGAAGAAGGAAGAAGGAAGAAGGGAAAAGGAAGAAGGAAAAAGGAAGGAGGAAGTAGGAAGAAATTGGAAGAAAGAAGGAAGTAGGAAGACAGAAGTAGGAAGAAGGAAGAAGGAAGTAGGAAGAAGGAAGAAGGAAGAAGGAAGAAGGAAGAAGGAAGAAGGAAGAAGGATGAAGGATGAAGGATGAGGGAACGAGGAAGAAGGGAGAAGGAAGACGGAAGAAGGAAGAAGGAAGAAGGAAGAAGGAAGAAGGATGAAGGATGAAGGAATGAGGAAGAAGGGAGAAGGAAGAAGTTATAAGTTAGAAGTAAGAAGGAAGAAGGAAGAATGAAGAAGGAAGACTGAAGAAGGAAAAATGAAGAAGGAAGCACAAAGAAGTTAGAAGGAAGAAGGAAAAAGTTAGAAGGAAGAAGGAAGAAGGAAGAAGGAAGAAGTTAGAAGAAAGAAGGAAGAAGGAAGAAGGAAGAAGGAAGAAGCAATAACGAAGAAGGAACAAGGAAGAAAAAAGGAGGAATAAGTTAAAAGGAAGAAGGAAGAAGGAGGAAGGAAGAAGGAAGAAGGAAGAAGGAAAAAGGAAGAAGGAAGAAGGAAGAAGGGAAAAGGAAGAAGGAAAAAGGAAGAAGGAAGTAGGAAGAAGGAAGAAGGAAGAAGGAAGAAGGAGGAAGGAAGAAGGAAGAAGGAAGAAGGAAGAAGGAAAAAGGATGAAGGAAGAAGGAAGAAGGAAGAAGGAAAAAGGAAGAAGGATGAAGGAAGAAGGAAGAAGGAAGAAGGAAGAAGGGAAAAGGAAGAAGGAAAAAGGAAGAAGGAAGTAGGAAGAAATTAGAAGGAAGAGGAAGTAGGAAGAAGGAAGTAGTTAGAAGGAAAAACGAAGAAGTAAGAACGAAGAAGTTAGCAAGAAGAAGGAAGAAGGAAAAAGGAAGAAGGAAGACGAAAGAAGGAAGAAGGAAGAAGGAAGAAGGAAGAAGAGAGAAGGAAGAAGTTATAAGTTAGAAGGAAGGAGGAAGAAAGAAGATGGAAGAAGAAAGAAATAAGTAGGAAGAAGGAAGAAGGAAATAGGAAGAAGTAAATAGGAAGAAGGAAGTAGGAAGAACCAAGAACTTAGAAGGAAGAAGGAAGAAGGAAGAGTGAAGAAGGAAAAAGGAAGAAGGAAGAAGGAAGAAGGAAGAAGGAAGAAGGAAGAAGGAAGAAGGAAGAAGGAAGAAGTTAGAAGGAAGGAGGAAGAAAGTTGATGGAAGAAGAAAGAAATAAGTAGGAAAAAGGAAGAAGGAAAAAGGAAGAAGGAAAAAGGAAGAAGGAAGAAGGAAGAAGGAAGAAGGAAGAAGGAAGTAGAAAGAAGTAAAAAGGAAGAAGGAAGTAGGAAGAAGTTAGAAGGAAGAAGCAAGAACTTAGAAGGAAGAAGGAAGAAGGAAGTAGGAATAACTTAGAAGGAAGAAGGAAGAAGGAAGAACGAAGAAGGAAGAAGGAAGAAGGACAAAGGAAGAAGGAAAAAGGAAGAAGGAAGTAGGAAGAAGTTAGAAGGAAGAAGGAAGAAGTTAGAAAATGGAAGGAAGAAGGAAGAAGGAAGAAGGAGGAAGGAAGAAGGAAGAAGGAAAAAGGAAGAATGAAGAAAGAAGAAGGAAGAAGGAAGAAGGAGGAAGGAAGAAGGAAGAAGGAAGTGAGAAGAAGGAAGAAGGAAGAAATTATAAGTTAGAAGTAAGAAGGAGGAAGAAGGAACAAGGAGGAAGGAGGAAGAAGTTAGAAGGAAGAAAGAAGAAGATGGAAAGAAGAAGATAGGAGGAATAAAGAAGAAGGAAGAAGGAAGATAGAAGAAGGAAGAAGAAAGAAGGAAAAAAAGGAAGAAGGAGGAAGAAGGAAGGAAGAAGGAAGATGGAAGAAGGAAGTAGGAAGAAGTTAGAAGGAAGAAGGAAGAAGTTAGAAAAACGAAGGAAAAGTAAGAGTGAAGAAGGAAGACGGTAGAAGATAGAAGGAAGAAGTTAGAAAGAAGAAGGAAGTAGGGAAAAGATAGAAGGAAGAAGGAGGAAGTTACAAGGAAGAAGGAAGAAGGAAGAAGGAAGAAGGCAGAAGGAAGAAGGAAGAAGGAAGAAGGAAGAAGGAAGAAGGAAGAAGGAAGAAGGAAGAAGGAAGAAGGAAGAAGGAA
>BDMB01000152.1:18359-143078 GCA_016859785.1 Macrotyloma uniflorum
GGAAGAAGGAAGAAGGAAGAAGGAAGAAGGGAAAAGGAAGAAGGAAAACGGTACAAGGAAGTAGGAAAAAACTAGATGGAAGAAGGAAGTACGAAGAAGGAAGTAGTTAGAAGGAAAAACGAAGAAGTAAGAACGAAGAAGTTAGCAAGAAGAAGGAAGAAGGAAAAAGGAAGAAGGAAGACGGAAGAAGGAAGAAGGAAGAAGGAACAAGGAAGAAGGGAGAAGGACGAAGTTATAAGTTAGAAGGAAGGAGGAAGAAAGAAGATGGAAGGAGAAAGAAATAAGTAGGAAGAAGGAAGAAGGAAAAAGGAAGAAGGAAGTAGGAAGAAGTAAAAAGGAAGAAGGAAGTAGGAAGAAGTTAGAAGGAAGAAGCAAGAACTTAGAAGCAAGAAGGAAGAAGGAAGAAGGAAGAAAGAAGAAGGAAGAAGGAAGAAGAAAGAAGGAAGAAGGAAGATGGAAGAAGGAAGAAGGAAGAAGGAAGAAGGAAGAAGAAAAAAGGTAGAAGGGAAAATGAAGAAGGAAGTACGAAGAACTTAAAAGGAAGAAGGAAGAAGTTAGAAAATGGAAGGAAGAAGGAAGAAGGAAGAAGGAAGAAGGAAGAAGGAAAAAGGAAAAAGGAAGAATGAAGAAAGAAGAAGGAAGAAGGAAGAAGGAAGAAGGAGGAAGGAAGAAGGAAGAAGGAAGAAGGAGGAAGGAAGAAGGAAGAAGGAAGAAGGAAGTTAGAAGAAGGAAGAAGGAAGAAGGAAGAAGGAGGAAGGAGGAAGAAAGAAGGAAGTGAGAAGAAGGAAGAAGTAAGAAATTATATATTAGAAGTAAGAAGGAGGAAGAAGGAATAAGGTAGAAGGAAGAAGGAAGAAGGAAGAAGGAAGAAGGAGGAAGGAGGAAGAAGTTAGAAGGAAGAAAGAAGAAGTTGGAAAGAAGAAGGAAGAAGGAATAAAGAAGAAAGAGGAAGGAAGAAAGAAGAAGGAAGAAGGAGAAAGGAAGAAGGAAGAAGGAGGAAGAAGGAAGGAAGAGGGAAGAAGGAAGAAGGAAGTAGGAAGAAGTTAGAAGGAAGAAGGAAGAAGTTAGAAAAAAGAAGGAAAAAGGAAGAGTGAAGAAGGAAGAAGGAAGAAGTTAAAAAGAAGAAGGAAGAAGGAAGAAGTAATAAGGAAGAAGGACGAAGGAAGAAGAAAGAAGGTAAAAGGAAGAAGGAAGAAAAAAGAAGGATGAAGGAAGAAGGAAGAAAGAAGTAGAAGGAAGAAGGAAGAAGGAAGAAGGACGAAGGAAGAAGGAAGAAGGAAGAAGGTAGAATGAAGAAGGAAGAAGTAAGAAATTAGAAGGAAGAAGGTAGAAGGAAGTACGGAGAAGTTAGAAGGAAGAAGGAGGAAGTTAGAAGGAAGAAGGAAGAAGTCAGAAGGAAGAAGGAAGAAGGAAGAAGGAAGAAGGAGGAAGGAAGAAGGAAGAAGGAAGAAGGAAGAAGGAAGAAGGAAGAAGGAAGAAGGAAGAAGGAAAAAGGATGAAGGATGAAGGAACGAGGAAGAAGGGAGAAGGAAGAAGTTATAAGTTAGAAGTAAGGAGGAAGAAGGAAGAAGGAAGAAGGAAGACGGAAGAAGGAAAAAGGAAGAAGGAAGTACGAAGAAGTTAGAAGGAAGAAGGAACAAGGAAGAAGAAAGGAGGAATAAGTTAAAAGGAAGAAGGAAAAAGGAAGAAGGAAGAAGGAAAAAGGAAGAAGGAAGAAGGAAGAAGTTAGAAGGAAGAAGGAACAAGGAAGAAGAAAGGAGGAATAAGTTAAAAGGAAGAAGGAAAAAGGAAGAAGGAAGAAGGAAAAAGGAAGAAGGAAGAAGGAAGAAGCAATATGGAAGAAGGAACAAGGAAGAAGAAAGGAGGAATAAGTTAAAAGGAAGAAGGAAGAAGGAAGAAGGAAGAAGGAAGAAGGAAGAAGGAAGAAGGATGAAGGAAGAAGGGAGAAGGAAGAAGGAAGATGGAGAAAGGAGGAAGGAAGATGGAAGAAGTTAGTAGGAAGATGGGAGAAGGAAGAAGTTAGTAGGAAGAAGGGAGAAGCAAGAAGTTAGTAGGAAGAAGGGAGAAGGAAGAGGGTGATTTTATCATAGGTGATTATATAATGGGTGATTTTAGCGGGGGTGATTTTATCGTGTGTGATTTTTTCATTGATAATTTTATCAAGGATGATTTTATCGTGGGTGATTTTATTGAGGGTGATTTTATCGAGGGTGATTTTTTCGAGGGTAATTTTATCGAGGTTGATTTTATCATTGGTGATTTTATCCAGGCTAATTTATTCGTGGGTGATTTTATCGTGGGTGATTTTGTAAAGTGTGATTTTATCATGGGTGATTTTATCATAGGTAATTTTATCGTAGGTGATTTTAGTTTGGGTTATTTTATACTGGGTGCTTTTATCGTGGGTAATTTTATGGAACCTGATTTTATCGAGTGTGATTTCAACGTGGGTGATTCTATTAAGGGTGATTTTCTCGTGGGTGATTTTACCTTGGGTGATTTTATCGTGGGTGATTTTATGGAGGGTGATTTTATCGTAGGTGATTTTATTGTGGGTAATTTTATAATGGGTGATTTTATCGATGGTTATTGTATCATCGATGATTTTATCTTGGTTGATTTTATCGTGGTTGATTTTATCATGGGTGATTTTATGAACGGTGATTTTATCATGGGTGATTTTGTCGTGGGTGATTTAAGTGACGGAGATTTTATCGTGGGTGATTTTATCGTGCATGATTTTATCATGGGTGATTTTAGTGTGGGTTATTTTATAATGGATGATGTTATCGTTGGTGATTTTATCGAGTGTTATTTTATCATTGGTGGTTTTATCATGGGTGATTATATCATAGGTGATTTTAGTGTGGGTTATTTTTTAGTGGGTGATTTTATCAAGGGTGATTTTATCATGGGTGATTTTATCGTGGGTGATTTTATCGTGTGTGATTTTAGCAAGTGTGATGTTATCATGGGTGATTTTATCGTGGGAGATTTTACCATGGGTGATTTTATCATGTGTGACTTTATCGTGGTTGATTTTATCGTGGCTGATTTTATCGTGGGTGATTTTATCAAGGGTGATGTTATCATGGGTGATTTTATCGTTGGTGGTTTTACTGTCGTTGATTTTATCGTAGGTAATTTTATGGTGCGTGATTTTATCATGGGTGATTTTCCAAGGGAGATTTTATCTTGTGTTATTTTATCGAGTGTTATTTTGTCATCAGTGATTTTATCTTGGGTGATTTTATCGTGGGTGATTTTATCCTGGTTGATTTTGTCGAGGGTGATTTTATCATTGGTGATTTTATCGAGGGTGATTTTGTCGTGGATAATTTTAACGTTGCTGATTTTATCGTGGGTGATTTTATCATCGGTGACTTTATCGTGGGTGATTTTAGCGGGGCTGATTTTATCGTGTGTGATTTTATCGTGGATGATTTTATCGAGTATGATTTTATCGAGGGTGATTTTATCATGGGTGATTTTAGTGTGGGTGAGTTTATTGTGGGTGATTTTATCGTAGGTGATTTTGTCGAAGGTGATTTTGTCTATGGTAATTTTATCATCTGTGATTTTATTGTGGGTGATTTTCTTGTCGGTGATTTTATCGTGGGTGATTTTATCAAAGCTAATTTTATTGTGGGTGTTTTATCCTGGGAGATTTTATCGTGGTTGATTTTACCATGGATGATTTTATCTTGGGTGATTTTGTCGTGGGTAATTTTAACGTTGGTGATTTTATCGTGGGTGATTTTATCATGGGTGATTTTATTGTGGGTGATTTTATCATTGGTGATTTTCTTCTGGGTGATTTTATCAATGGTGATTTTATTAGGGATGATTTTATCATGGGTGATTTATAGTAGATGATTTTATCGAGCATGATTTTGTTGTGGGTGATGTTTTCATGTGTGATTTTATCGTGGGTGATTTTAGCTAGGGTGATTTTATCGTGGGTGATTTAATTAAGGGTGATTTTATCGAGGGTGATTTTATTGTAAGTGATATTATCATAATTGATGTTATCATGGGTGAATTTATCATGACTGATGTTATCGTGGTTTATTTTATCGGGGGTGATTTTATCGTGTCTGATTTTTTTTGGGGGGCTTTTATTGACGGTGATTTTATTATGGGTGATTCTATCGAGGGTGATTTTACTATGGGTGATTCAATCGAGTGTGATTTTATCGTGGGTGATTTTGTTGTGGGCGATCTTATCATGCGAGATTTTATCGTGGGTGATTTTATCAAGGGTGATTTTATCATAGGTGATTTGATCGTGGATGATTTGTGTGAGTGATTTTAATGTTGGTGATTTTATCTAGGGTGATTTTATTGTGGGTGAATTTATCGAGAGTGATTTTATCATGGGTAATTTTGTTGGGGGTGATTTTATCATGGGTGATTTTAGCTGGGGTGATTTCATCGTGGGTGATTTTACCTTGGGTGATTTTATCTAGGGTGATTTTAACAAGGATGATTTTATCGTTAGTAATATTATCTTAGGTGATTTTATTGTGGGTGATTTTATCAAGGGTGATTTTATCATGGATGATTTTATAGTGGATGATTTTATCGAGGGTGATTTTAGCGTGGTTGATTTTTTCATGGGTGATTATATAGTGGGAGATTTTAGCGGGGAAGATTTTATCATAGGTGATTTTAGCAGGGGTGATTTTATTAAGGCTAATTTTATCAACGGTGCTTTTGTCGTGGGTGATTTTATTAGGTATGATTTTATCGAGGATGATTTTATCGTGGGTGATTTTATTAGGTATGATTTTATCGAGGATGATTTTATCGTGGGTGATTTTTTAGAGGGTGATTTTCTTGAGGGTGATTTTATCATGACTTATGTTATCATGGGTGATTTTATCATGGGTGATTTTATCATAGGCTATTTTATTGTTAGTGATTTTATCGAGGGTGATTTTATCAACGGTAATTTTATCGTGGGTGATTTTATCATGGGTGATTTTATAGTTGAAGATTTTATCGAGGGTTAATTTATCATGGGCGATTTTATCATGGGTGATAATATCGTTGGTGATTTTAGTGTCGGTTATTTTGAAGTGGGTGATTTTATCTAGGTTTATTTTATCATGCGTGATTTTATCGAGGCTGATTTCATCGTGGGTGATTTTATCATGTGTGATTTTATCATGGGTGATATCATGGGTGATTTTATCGTCAGTGATTTTATTATAGGTGATTTTATCGAGGTAATTTCATTGTGAGTAATTTTATAGTGGGTGATTTTATCGTGAGTGATTTTACCAAGGGGATTTTATCGTGGGTGATTTAACGAGGTTGATTTTATCATGGGTGATTTTATTGTGGTTGATTTTATCGTGGTTGATTTTATCGTGGGTAATTTTAGTGTAGGTGATTTTATCGTGGGTGATTTTAGTGTCGTGGATTTTATCGTAGGTGATTTTATCATGGGTGATTTTATCATTGGTGATTTTATCGAGGGTGATTTTATAATGCGTTATTTTATTGAGTGTGATTTTGTCGTCGGTGATTTTATCATGGGTGATTTTATCCTGGGTGATTTTGTCGAGGGTGATTTTATCGTTGGTGATTTTATCGAGGGTGATTTTATTGTAGGTAATTTTAAAGTTGTTGATTTGATCATGGGTGATTTTATTGTGGATGATTTTATCATAGGTGATTTTATCGTGGATGATTTTATTGCGGGTGATTTTATCGAGGGTCATTTTATCGAAGGTGATTTTATAAAGGGTGATTTTGTCATGGGTGAATTTATCGTGGGTGATTTTAGTGTCGTGGATTTTAACGTGGGTGATTTTATCGTGCGTGATTTTGTTATCGTGCGTGATTTTATCCTGGGTGATTTTACCATGCTGATTTTATCGAGTGTGATTTTATCTTCGGTGATTTTATCTTGGGGTTGATTTTGTCGAGTGTGATTTTATCGAGGGTGATTTTATTGTCGAGAATTTTAACGTTGTTGATTTTATCGTGGGTGATTTTAGCATACGTGATTTTATTGTGGGTGATTTTTGCGGGGCTGATTTTATCATGGGTGATTTTATCGTGGATGATTTTATCGAGGATGATTTTTGGTTATTTTATCGTGAGTGATTTTATTGAGGGTGATTTTTTCGAGGGTTATTTTATCATGGGTAATTTTAGTGTGGGTGAGTTTACCGTGAGTGATTTTGTCAAATATGATTTTGTCTATGGTAATTTTATCATGGGCAATTTTATTGTGGGTGATTTTCGTGTCGGTGATTTTATCGTGGGTGATTTTATCGATGGTGGTTTTATCGTGGGTGATTTTATCAAGGATGATTTTAGCGGGTGAGATTTTATCGTGGTTGATTTTAGTGTGGCTGTTTTATCTTGAGTGATTTTATCGGGGGTGATTTTACCGTGCGTAATTCTATCGAGGTTGATTTTATCGTGGATGATTTTATCGAGCACGATTTTATCGTGGGTGATTTTGTTGTGGGTAATTTTAATGTTGGTCATTTAGTCGTGAGTAATTTTATCGTTGGTGATTTTATCGTGGGTGATTTTATCATGGGTGATTTTATTGTGGGTGATTTTATCATGGGTGATTTTATCATGGGTGATTTTCTTGTGGGTGATTTTCTTGTGAGTGATTTTAGCAGAGCTGATTTTAGCGTTGGTGATTTTATGAACGGTGATTTTATTGTGGGTGATATTTTCATGGGTGATTTTATCGTGGGTGATTTAATAAATGGTGATTTTATCGTGGATGATTTTATTGAAGGTGATTTTATTGAGGGTGATTTACTTGTGGGTGATTTTATCATGATTAATGTTATCGTTGGTGATTTCATCGGGGGTGATTTTATAAAGGGTGATTTTAGGCCTTATCTTAATGGGGGTGATTTTATCGAGGGTGAATTTATTATGGGTGATTCTATCGACGGTGATTTTATTATGGGTGATTCTATCGAGGGTGATTTTATTACGGGTGATTCTATCGAGGGTGATTTTATTGCGAATGATTTTATCGTGGGTGATTTTGTTGTGGGCGATCTTATCGTGCGAAATTTTATCGTGGGTGATTTTCTCAAGGGTGATTTTGTCATAGATGATTTGATCGTGGATGATTTTAGTGTGAGTGATTTTAATGTTGGTGGTTTTATCGAGGGTGCTTTTATCATGGGTGATTTTGTTGTTGGTGATTCTATCATGGGTGATTTTACGGTGGGTGATTTTAGCTGGGGTGATTTCATCGTGGGTGATTTTATCTAGGGTGATTTTAACGAGGATGATTTTATCGTTAGTAATATTATCTTAGGTGATTTTATCAAGGGTGATTTTATCATGGGTAATTTTATAGTGGATGATTTTATCGAGCGTGCTTTTACCGTGGTTGAATTTTTCATGGGTGATTATATCGTGGGTGATTTTATCGTGGGTGATTTTAGCGGGGCTGACTTTATCGTGGGTGATTTTATCAAGGCTGATTTTATCAACGGTGATTTTATCAGGGATTATTTTATCGAGGATGATTTTATTATGGGTAATTTTATCATGACTTATGTTATCGTGGGTGATTTTATAATGGGTGATTTTATCGTAGGCTATTTTATTGTTAGTTATTTTATCGAGGGTGATTTTATCAACGGTGATTTTATCGGGGGTGATTTTATCAAGGGTGATTTTATCCTAGGTGATTTTATATTTGAAGATTTTATCGAGGGTGATTTTATCATGGGCGATTTTATCATGGGTGATAATATCGTTGGTGATTTTAGTGTCGGTTATTTTGTAGTGGGTGATTTTATCGTGCGCAATTTTTTCGTGGATAATTTTATTGAGGTTGATTTTATCATGGGTGATTTTATCGTGGGTGATTTTATCATGTGTGATTTTATCGTGGGTGAGTTTATCATGGGTGATTTTACCGAGGAGATTTTATCGTGGGTGATTTTATCGAGGTTGATTTTACCATGGGTGATTTTATCGTGTGTGATTTTAGTGTCGTGGGTGATTTTATCATGGGTGATTTTATCATTGGTGATTTTATCATGGGTTATTTTATCGAGTGTGATTTTGTTGTCGGTGATTTTATCTTGGGTGATTTTATCATGGGTGATTTTATCGATGGTGATTTTGTTGTCGGTGATGTTAGCGTTGGTGATTTTATCGAGGGTAATTATATCGTGATTGATTTTATCGTGGGTGATTTTATTGAGGGTGATTTTATCACGGGTGATTTTATCGAGGGTGATTTTATCATGCCTGATTTTAGTGTGGGTGATTTTATTGTGGGTGATTTTATCGTGGGTGATTTTGTCAAAGGTGATTTATTCTAGGGTAATTTTATCATGGGTGATTTTATTCTGGGTGATTTTCGTCCAGTGATTTTATCATGGGTGATATTATCAACGGTAGATTTATCGTGGGTGAATTTATCAAGGGTGATTTTGTCATGGGTGAATTTATCGTGGGGGATTTTAGTGTCGTTGATTTTAACGTGGGTGATTTTATCGTGCGTGATTTTATCATGGGTGATTTTACCATGGGTGATTTTATCATTGGTGATTTTAGTGTAGGTTATTTTATAATGGGTGCATTTATCGTGGGTAATTTTAGCGAGGATGATTTTATAATGGGTGATTTTATCGAGTGTGATTTTATCGTGAGTGATTTTATCATGGGTGATTTTATCGTGGGTGATTTTATCGTGGGTTATTCTATGAAGGGTGATTTTACCGTAGGTGATTCTATTGAGAGTGATTTTATCGTGGGTGATTTTACCTTGGCTAATTTTATTGTGGATGATTCTATCAATTGTGATTTTATCGTGGGTGATTTTATTGTTGGTAATTTTATAGAGGATGATTTTATTGTGGGTGATTTTATCGTGGTTGATTTTACCGTGCATAATTTTACCATAGGTGATTTTGTCGAGAGTGATTTTATTAAGAGTGATTTTATCATGGGTGATTTTATCGTGTGTTATTTTACTGACGATGATTTTGTCGTCGGTGTTTTTATCGTGTGTGATTTTATCGTACGTGATTTAATCATGGGTGATTTTATTGTGGGTGATTTTATCATGGGTGATTTTAGCGAGGGCTAATTTATCGTCGGTGATTTTATTGTGGTTGATTTTACCATGGGTGATTTTATCGTGGGTGATTTTACTGTGGGTGATTTTCTCAAGGGTGATTTTAGTGTGGGTTATTTTTTAGTGGGTGATGTTATCATGGGTGATTATATCGTAGGTGATTTTAGTGTGGGGTATTTTATAGTGGCTGATTTTATCGTGGGTAATTTTATCGAGGGTGATTTTATCATAGGTGATTTTGTCGTGGGTGATCTTGTCGAAGGTGATTTTTTCGAGGGTGATTTTATCATGGGTGATTTTATCGTGGGTGTTTTTATCGTGCGTAATATTCTTATTGGTAATTTTATCGTGTGCAATTTTATAGTGGGTGATTTTATTGTGGGTGATTTGATCGAAGGTTGTTTTATCGTCGATAATTTTATCAGTGGTTGATTTTATCATGGGTGATTTTATCGAGGGTCATTTTATTGTGGGTGATTTTTTGAAGGGTGATTTTATCGTGGGTGATTTTAGTGTGGGCTATTTTATAGTGGGTGATGTTATCGTGGGTGATTTTATCAGTTGTGATTTTATCCTTGGTGATTATGTCGTAGGTGATTTTAGTGTGGGTTATTTTATAGTGGGTGATTTTATCGAGGGTGATTTTATCATGGGTTATTTTATCGAGTGTGATTTTATCGTGGGCGATTTTATCATGGGTGATTTTATCGTGGTTGATTTTATCGTGGGTGATTCTATTGAGGGTGATTTTATCAAGGGTGATGTTATCGTGGGTAATTTAATTTTTGGTGATTTTATCGAGGATGAATTTATCGTGGCTAATTTTATAGTGGGTGATATTCTCGTGGGTGATTTTATCGAGGTTGATTTTATATTCGGTGATTTTATCGTGGTGGGTTCTATAGTGGGTGGTTTTATCGTGGGTGATTTTATCATGGGTGATTTTATTGTGCGTGGTTTTAGTATCGGTGATTTTATCATGGGTGATTTTATCGTGGGTGATGTTATCATGGGTGATTTTAGTGACGTTGATTTTATCGTATGTGATTTTATGAACGGTGATTTTATCATGGGTGATTCTATCGAGGGTGATTTTATTGTGGATGATTCTGTAAAGGATGATTTTAGCATAGGTGATTTTAACGTTGGTGATTTTACCGTGGGTGATTTTATTGAGGGTGATTTTACAATGGGAGATTTTCTCGAGGGTGATTTTACCGTGGTTGGTTTTATCGTGGGTGATTTTATCATGGGTGATTTTATCGTGGGTGATTTTATCATGGGTGATTTTATCGTGTGTTATTTTATTATTGGTGATTTTATTGAGGGTGATTTTATCGTCGGTAATTTTATATTGGGTGATTTTATCGTCGGTAATTTTATATCGGTGATTTTATCGTGGGTGATTTTATTATTGGCGATTTTATTGAGGGTTATTTTATCGTCGGTAATTTTATATTGGGTGATTTTCTCCTGGGTGATTTTTGTGAGGGTGATTTTATTGAGGTTGATTTTACCATGGGTGATTTTGTCGAGGGTGATTTTACCATGGTTGGTTTTATCGTGGGTGATTTTATCATGGGTGATTTTATCGTGGGTGATTTTATCAATGGTGATTTTATCATGGGTGATTATATCATGGGTGATTCTATCGAGGGTGATTTTATCGTGGATGATTTTGTCGAGGATATTTTATCGTAGGTAATTTTATCATGGGTGATTTTATCGTGGATGATTTTATTGAGGGTGATTTTATCGTGGATGATTTTATTGAGGGTGATTTTATCGAGAGCTATATTGTCATGGGTGATTTTATCCAGGGTGATTTTATCCTGGTTGAATTTAACGTGGGTCATATTATAATGGGTGATTTTATCATGGGTGATTTTACTGTGGGTTATTTTAGAGTGGGTGATTTTATAGTGGGTAATTTTATCGAGTGTGATTTTATCGTGGGTGGTTTTATCATGGGTGATTTTATCGTGGTTGATTTTATCGTGGGTGATTTTATTGAGGTTGATTTCACCATGGGTGATTTTATCGAGAGTGATTTTATCCTGGTTGATTTTATCGTGTGTGATTTTATCATGGGTGATTTTATCGTGGGTGATTTTAGTGTGGGTTGTTTTATCATGGATGATTTTAGTGTGGGTGATTTTATTAAGTGTGATTTTATCCTCGGTGATTTTATCATGGCTAACTATATCCTAGGTGATTTTAGTGTGAGTTATTTTATAGTGTGTGATTTTATCATGGGTGATTTTATCGTGGGTGATTTTATGATGGGTGATTTTATCGTGGGTGATTTTATCGTGGGTGATTTTCTTGAGGGAGATTTTATCGATGGTGATTTAATTGTGGGTGATTTTATCATGACAGATTTTATCGTAGGTGATTTTATCGAGGGTGATTTTATCGTGAGTAATTTTTTCGAAGTTGATTTTATCATGGGTGATTTTATCGAGGCTGATTTTATCGTGGGTGATTTTATCATGGGTGATTTAATCGTGGGTAATTTTATCAAGTGAGATTTTATCATTGGTGATTTTAGTGTAGGTTTTTTTTTAATGGGTGCTTTTATGGTGGGTAATTTTAGCGAGGGTGATTTTATCAAGTGTGATTTTATCGTTGATGATTTTATCATGAGTTATTTTATCGTGGGTGATTTTATCGTGGGTTATTCTATTAAGGGTGATTTTACCGTGGGTGATTCTATTGAGAGTGATTTTATCGTGGGTGATTTTACCTTGGGTAATTTTATTGTGGATAATTCTATCAAGTGTGATTTTTTCGTCGGTGATTTTATTGTAGGTAATTTTATAGAGGATGATTTTATCGTAAGTGATTGTATTGTGGTTGATTTTATCGTGCATAATTTTACCATAGGTAATTTTGTCGAGAGTGATTTTATTAAGAGTGATTTTATCATGTGTGATTTTATCATGTGTGATTTTAGTGACGATGATTTTGTCGTGGGTGTTTTTATCGTGTGTGATTTTATCGTACGTGATTTAATCATGGGTGATTTTATTGTGGGTGATTTTATCGTGGGTGATTTTATCGTGGGTGATTTTATCGTGCGTAATTCAATAGTGGGTTATTTTATCGAGGGTGATTGTATCGTGGAAGATTTTATCATGATTGATTTTACCATGGGTGATTTTATCTAGGGTGATTTTTTCGTGGGTGATTTTAGTGTGGGTTATTTTATATTGGGTGATGTTATCGTGGGTGATTTTATTGATTGTGATTTTACCATGGGTGATTTTATCATGGGCGATTATATCGTAGGTGAATTTAGAGTGGGTTATTTTATAGTGGGTGATTTTATCGTTGGTATTTTATCGAGGGTGATTTTATCATAGGTGATTTTGTCGTGGGTGATCTTGTCTAAGGTGATTTTTTCAAGGGTGATTTATCATGAGTGATTTTATCGTGGGTGATTTTATTTTTGATGATTTTATCGAGGGTGATTTTATCGTGCGTAAATTTCTTTTTGGTAATTTTATCGAAAGTAATTTTATCATGCGTAATTTTCTTATTTGTAATTTTATCGAGGGTTATTTTATCGTGTGCAATTTTATAGTGGGTGATTTTATTGTGGGTGATTTGATCGAAGGTTATTTTATCGTCGGTGATTTTATCATGATTGATCTTACTATGGGTGATTTTATCTAGGATGATTTTATCGTGGGTGATTTTATCGGTTGTGATTTTATCGTGGGTGATTATATCGTAGGTGATTTTAGTGTGGGTGATTTTATCGAGGGTGATTTTATCATGGGTTATTTTATCGAGTGTGATTTTATCGTGGGTCATTTTATCATGGGTGATTCTATTGAGGGTGATTTTATCAAGGGTGATGTTATCGTGGGTAATTTTAATTTTGGTGATTTTATCGAGGATGAATTTATCGTGGCTAATTTTATATTGGTGATTTTCTCGTGGGTGATTTTATCGAGGGTGATTTTATCGTGGCTGATTTTATCGAGGTTGATTTTATATTCGGTGATTTTGACGTGGTGGGTATTATAGTGGGTGGTTTTATCGTGGGTAATTTTATCATGGGTGATTTTATCGTCGGTGGTTTTAGTATCGGTGATTTTATCGTGGGTGATTTTATCATGGGTGATTTTATCATGGGTGATTTTATCGTGGGTGATTTTATCGTGCGTAATTCAATATTGGGTTATTTTATCGTGGGTGATTTTATCGAGGGTGACTGTATCGTGGAAGATTTTATCAAGATTGATTTTACTATGGGTGATTTTATCTAGGGTGATTTTTTACTGGGTGATTTGAGTGTGGGTTATTTTATATTGGGTGATGTTATCGTGGGTGATTTTATCGATTGTGATTTTACCATGGGTGATTTTAACATGGGTGATTATATCGTAGGTGATTTTAGAGTGGGTTATTTTATAGTGGGTGATTTTATCGTTGGTATTTTATCGAGGGTGATTTTATCATAGGTGATTTTGTCGTGGGTGATCTTCTCTAAGGTGATTTTTTCGAGGGTGATTTATCATGGGTGATTTTATCGTGGGTGATTTTATTTTTGGTGATTTGATCGAGGGTGACTTTATTGTGCGTAAATTTCTTAACGGTAATTTTATCGAAAGCGATTTTATCATGCGTAATTTTCTTATTTGTAATTTTATCGAGGGTTATTTTATCGTGTGCAATTTTATAGTGGGTGATTTTATCGTGGGTGATTTGATCGAAGGTTATTTTATTGTTGGTGATTTTATCGTGATTGATCTTACCATGGGTGATTTTATCTAGGGTGATTTTTTCAAGGGTGATTTTATGAGCGTGATTTTAGTGTGGGTTATTTTATAGTGGGTGATGTTATCGTGGCTGATTTTATCGGTTGTGATTTTATCCTGGGTGATTATATCGTAGTTGATTTTAGTGTGTGTGATTTTATCGAGGGTGATTTTATCATGGGTTATTTTATCGAGTGTGATTTTATCGTGCGTGATTTTATCGTGCGTGATTTTATCGTGCGTGATTTTATCGTGCGTGATTTTATCGTGGGTGATTCTATTGAGGGTGATTTTATCAAGGGTGATGTTATCGTGGGTAATTTTAATTTTGTTGATTTTATCGAGGATCAATTTATCGTGGCTAATTTTATATTGGGTGATTTTCTCGTGGGTGATTTTATCGAGGGTGATTTTATCGTGGGTGATTTTATCGAGGTTGATTTTATATTCGGTAATTTTATCGTGGTGGGTATTATAATGGGTGGTTTTATCGTGGATGATTTTATCATGGGTGATTTTATCGTGGGTGGTTTTAGTATCGGTGATTTTATCGTGGGTGATTTTATTATGGGTGATTTTATCGTGGGTGATTTTATCATGGGTGATTTTTGTGATGGTGATTTTATCGTATGTGATTTTATGAACGGTGATTTTATCATGTGTGATTTTATCATGGGTGATTCTATCGAGGGTGATTTTATCGTGGATGATTCTATAAAGGATGATTTTAACGTAGGTTATTTTATCGTTGGTGATTTTATCGTGGGTGATTTTATTGAGTGTGAATTTATCGAGTGTGATTTTAGTGTGGGTTATTTTACAGTGGGTGATTTTATAGTGGGTAATTTTATTGAGGGTGATTTTATCATGGGTGATTTTATCGAGTATGATTTTATCAACGTTAATTTTATCAACGGTGATTTTATCATGGGTTATTTTATCATGGTGATTCTATAGAGGGTGAATTTATCATGGATGATTTTATTGAGGATGATTTTATCGTAGGTGATTTTATTGTGGGTGATTTTATTGAGGGTGATTTTATTAGGGTTATTTTATCATGGGTGATTTTAGTGTGGGGTGAGTTTATCATGGGTGATTTTATCAAAGTTGATTTTATCAACGGTGATTTTATCATGGGTGATTCTATCATGGTTATTCTATAGAGGGTGATTTTATCGTGGGGGATTTTATTGAGGGTGATTTTATCGAGGGTTTTTTTATCATGGGTGATTTTATCGTAGGTGATTTTGTCTAATTAATTATTCTAGGGTGATTTTATTAACGGTGATTTTATCATGGGTTATTTTATCGTGGATGATTTTATCGAGGATGATTTTATCATGGGTTATTTTATCGAGTGTGATTTTATCGTGGGTGATTTTATCGTGGCTTATTTAATTATGTATGATTTTAGTGTGAGTGATTTTAACGTTGATGATTTTTTGCAAGGTGATTTTATCGTGGGTGAATTTATCGAGGGTGATTTTATTGTAGCTTATTTTTTTTGGAGTGATTTTATCTTGTGTGATTTTATCGTGGGTGATTTTAGCGGGGGTGATTTCATCGTGGGTGATTTTATCATGGGATATCTTATCTAGGCTGATTTTAACGAGGATGATTTTATCGTTAGTGATATTATCTTCAGTGATTTTATCGTAGGTGATTTTATCAAGGGTGATTTTAATATGGGTGATTTTATAGTGGATGATTTTATCGAGGGAGATTTATCGTGGTTGATTTTAGCAGGAGTGATTTTACCGTGGGTGATTTTATCCTGCATGATTTTATCATGGGTGATTTTGTCAAAGGTGATTTTTTGTAGGGTGATTTTATCATGGGTGATTTTATCGACTGTGATTTTATCGGGGGTGACTTTATCGTGCGTAATTTGATCGTGGGTGATTTTATCGAGTGTGATTTTATCATGGGTGATTTTATTGTGGGTAATTTTATAGTTGGTGATTTTATTGTGTTTGATTTTATCGTGGGTGAGTTTATCCAGGATGATTTTATCATGGGTGATTTTATCGTGGGTGAGTTTAGTGATGATGATTTTCTCATAGGTGATTTTTTCGTGCTTGATTTTTTCATGGGTGATTTTCTCATGGGTGATTTTCTCAAGGGTGATTATATCTTAGGTCATTTTAGTGTGGGTTCTTTTATACTCGGTGATTCTATCGTAGGTAATTTTATCGTGGTTGATTTTATCGAATGTGATTTTATCGTGGGTGATTTTATTGTGGGTAATTTTATAGTGGGTGATTTTATCGTGGGTGATTTTATCATGGGTGATTTTATCGTGGGTGATTTTACCATGGGTGATTTTCTCATAGGTGATCTTATCGTGTTTTAGTGTAGGTTATTTTATAGTGGGTGATGTTATCTTGGATTTCTTTATCGAGTGTGACTTTATCATGGCTGAATATATCGTATGTGATATTATCGAGTGAGGTGTTATCGTGGGTGATTTTATCATGGGTGATTTGATCGTTGGCGATTTTATCGTGGGTGATCGTATTGAGGGTGATTTTATGGTGGATGATTTTATCGTAGGTGATTATACAATTCGTGATTTTATCGTGGGTGATTTTATCAAGGGTGATTTTGTCATGGGTAATTTTATCATGGCTGATTTTAGGTTCAGTGATTTTATCGTGTGTGATTTTTTCAGGGGTGATTTTATCGTGGGTGATTTTATTATGGGTGATTTTATCGTGGGTGATTTTATGAGGGGTGATTTTATCGTTGGTGATTTTATCGTGCTTAATTCAATAGTGGGTTATTTTATCGTGGGTGATTTTATCGAGGGTGATTGTATCGTGGAAGATTTTATCAAGATTGATTTTACGATGGGTGATTTTATCTAGGGTGATTTTTTCGTGGGTGATTTTAGTGTGGGTTATTTTATATTGGGTGATGTTATCGTGGGTGATTTTATCGATTGTGATTTTACCATGGGTGATTTTATCATGGGTGATTATATCGTACGTGATTTTAGAGTGGGTTATTATATAGTGGGTGATTTTATCATGGGTATTTTATCGAGGGTGATTTTATCATAGGTGATTTTGTCGTGGGCGATCTTCTCTAAGGTGATTTTTTCGAGGGTGATTTATCATGGGTGATTTTATCGTGGGTGATTTTATTTTTGGTGATTTGATCGAGGGTGATTTTATCGTGCGTAATTTTCTTATTGGTAATTTTATCGAAAGTGATTTTATCATGCGTAATTTTCTTATTTGTAATTTTATCGAGGGGTATTTTATCGTGTGGAATTTTATAGTGGGTGATTTTATTGTGGGTGATTATATTGTGGGTGATTTTATTATGGGTGATTTTACTGTGGGTGATTTTATCATGGGTGATTTTAGTGATGGTGATTTTATCATATGTGATTTTATGAACGGTGATTTTATCATGTGTGATTTTATCATGGGTGATTCTATCGAGGGTGATTTTATGGTGGATGATTCTATAAAGGATGATTTTATCGTATGTTATTTTATCGTTGGTGATTTTATCATGGGTGATTTTATTGAGTGTGAATTTATCGAGGGTCATTTTGTCGTGTGTGATTTTAGTGTGGGTTATTTTATAGTGGGTGATTCTATCGTGGGTAATTTTATTGAGGGTGATTTTATCATGGGTTATTTTATCATGGTGATTCTATAGAGGGTGAATTTATCATGGATGATTTTATCGAGGATGATTTTATCGTAGGTGATTTTATTGGGGGTTATTTTATCATGGGTGATTTTAGTGTGGGTGAGTTTATCATGGGTGATTTTATCGTGGGTGATTTTATCAAAGTTGATTTTATCCACGGTGATTTTATCATGGGTGATTCTATCATGGTTATTCTATAGAGGGTGATTTTATCGTGGGGGATTTTATTGAGGGTGATTTTATCGAGGGTTATTTTATCATGGGTGATTTTATCGTGGGTGATTTTGTCTAATTAATTATTCTAGTGTGATTTTATTAACAGTGATTTTATCATGGGTTATTTTATCGAAAATGATTTTATCGAGGATGATTTTTTCATGGGTTATTTTATCGTGGGTGATTTTATCATGGGTGATTTTATCGTGGCTTATTTAATTATGGATGATTTTAGTGTGAGTGATTTTAACGTTGATGATTTTTTGTAAGGTGATTTTATCGTGGGTGAATTTATCGAGGGTGATTTTATCGTAGGTTATTTCTTTTGGAGTGATTTTATCTTGTGTGATTTTATTGTGGGTGATTTTAGCGGGGGTGATTTCATCGTGGGTGATTTTATCATGGGACATTTTATCTAGGCTGATTTTAACGAGGATGATTTTATCGTTAGCGATATTATCTTCGGTGATTTTATTGTGGGTGATTTTATTAAGGGTGATTTTGTCGAGGGTTATTTTATCATGGGTGATTTTAGTCTGGGTGATTTTAATGAGGGTGATTTTATCAAGGGTCATTTTATCCTGGGTGATTTTATCGAGGGTGATTTTAGTGTGGGTGATTTTATCGAGGGTGACTTTATCGAGGGTGATTTTACCATGGGTGATTTTATTTTGGGTGATTTTCGTATCGGTGTTTTTATCGTGGGTGATTTTACCGACGGTGGTTTTATCGTGTGTGATTTTGTTGGGCGTGATTTTATTGTGGGTGATTTTAGCCGGTGCAATTTTATCATGGGTTATTTTATTGTGGGTGATTTTATCATGAGTGATTTTATCGGGGGTGGTTTTATATAGGGTGATTCTATCGTGCATGATTTTATTGGGGGATTTTAGAGGGACTGATTTTATCGTTGGTGATTTTATCAACGGTGATTTTCTCATGGGTGATTTTATCATGGGTGATTCTATCGAGGGTGATTTTATGGTAGATAATTTTATCATGGGTTATTTTATCGAGTGTAATTTTGTCTATGGTGATTCATGGGTGGTTTTATCGTGGATGATTTTATTCTGAGTGATTTTAAGGTTGGTGATTTTACTAAGGGTGATTTTATTGAGGGTGATTTTATCATGGGTGATTTTTTGTAGGGTGATTTTATCATTGGTGATTTTATCGAGGGTTATTTTTTCGTGGGTGATTTTCTTGAGGTTGATTTTATGGAGGTTGATTTTACAATGTGTGATTTTATCATGGGTGATTTTATCGAGTGTGATTTTATCATGGGTGATTTTAACATGGGTGATTTTATCGTGGGTGATTTTATTGTGGGTGATTTTATTGTGAGTGATTTTATTTTGGGTGATTTTTTCGAGTGTGATTTTATCGTTGGTCAATTTATTGTGGGTAATTTTATAGTTGGTGATTTTAACGTGTTTGATTTTATCGTGGGTGATTTTATCATGGGTGATTTTATCGTGCGTGATTTTCTGATAGGTGATTTTATCGTGAGTGATTGTAGTGTGGGTTATTTTCTACTGGGTGATGTTACATTGGGTGATTTTATCGAGGGTGATTTTATTACGGGTGATTATATCGTAGGTGATTTTAGTGTGGGTTATTTTATAGTTGGTGATTTTATCACGGGTGATTTTAGTGTGGGTGAGTTTATCTTGGGTTATTTTATCATGGGTGATTTTGTCTACGGTGATTTTATCATGGGTAATTTTATCGATGGTTATTTTGTCGTGGGTGATTTTAACAAGCTTGATCATACCATGGGTGATTTTATCGAGGGTGATTTTATCGTGGGTGATTTTATCGTGGGTGTTTTTATTGTGGATGATTTTATTGTGTGTGATTTTATCATGGGTGATTTTCCCATGTGTGATTTTATCGTGGGTGATTTTATTGTCGGTTATTTTATAGTGGATGATTTTATCGTGGGTGATTTTAGTGGGAGTGATTTTATCATGGGTGATTTTCCCATGTGTGATTTTATCGTGGGTGATTTTATTGTCGGTTATTTTACAGTGGATGATTTTATCGTGGGTGATTTTAGTGGGAGTGATTTTATTGAGGGTGATTTTATTGAGGGTGATTTTATCATGGGTGATTTTATCGAGGGTTATTTTTTCGTGGGTGATTTTATCGAGGTTGATTTTACCATGGTTGATTTTATGGAGGTTGATTTTACAGTTGGTGATTTTATCATGGATGATTTTATCGAGTGTGATTTTATCATGGGTGATTTTAACATGGGTGATTTTATTTTGGGTGATTTTATTGTGGGTGATTTTATTTTGGGTGATTTTATCGAGTGTGATTTTATCGTGGTTGATTTTATTGTGGGTAATTTTATAGTTGGTGATTTTATTGTGTTTGATTTTATCGTGTGTGATTTTATCATGGGTGATTTTATCGTGCGTGATTTTATCGTGGGTGACTTTGTCGAGAGTTATTTTGTCGTGGGTGATTTTATCGAGGTTGATTTTACAATGGGTGATTTGATCGTGGTTGATTTTATCGTGCGTGATTTTATCGTGGGTGATTTTATCGTAGGTGATTTTATCGTGCGTGATTTTTTCATGGGTGATTTTCTCATGGGTGATTATATCGTGGGTGATTTTAGTTTGGGTTATTTTATAGTGGATGATTTATCCTGGGTAATTTTATCGAGGGTGATTTTACCATGGTGATTTTATCAAGGGTGATTTTCTCATGGGTGATTTTATCAAGGGTGATTATATGTTAGGTGATTTTAGTGTGGGTTCTTTTATTGTGGGTGATTTTATCGTGGGTAATTTTATCATGGTTGATTTTATTGAGTGTGATTTTATCGTAGGTGATTTTATTGTGGATAATTTTATAGTGGGTGATTTGATTGTGTGTGATTTTATCATGGGCGATTTTATCGTGTGTGATTTTATCAAGGGTGATTTTATCATAGGTAAATTTATCATTCCTGATTTTAGTGTCGGTGATTTTATTGTGGGTGATTTTATCAGGGGTGATTTTATCGTGGGTAATTTAGTGTTGGTAATTTTATCGTGGGTGATTTTAACATGGGTGATTTTATCGTGGGTGATGTTATCATGGGTGATTTTATCGTGGGTGATTTTAGCGCGGCTAATTTTATCGTGGGTCATTTTATCAACGGTGCGATTTTATCATGGGTTATTTTATTGTGGGTGATTTTATCATGAGTGATTTTATGGGAGGTGGTTTTATATAGGGTGATTCTATAGTGCGTGATTTTATTGGGGGATTTTAGCGGGACATATTTTATCGTGTTTGATTTTATCGTGGGTGATTTTAGCATGGTCATTTTATCGTGTGTTATATTCTGATAGGTGATTTTATCGTGAGTAATTGTAGTGTGGGTTATTTTATAGTTGGTGATGTTACCTTGGGTGATTTTATCGAGCGTGATTTTATCATGGGTGATTATCTCATAGGTGATTTCAGTGTGGGTTATTTTATAGTTGGTGATTTTATCACGGGTGATTTTAGTATGGGTGAGTTTTCCTAGGTGATTTTACCATGGGTGATTTTTTCGAACGTGATTTTGATTATGGTGATTTTATCATGGGTAATTTTATCGAGGGTTATTTTGTCGTGGGTGATTTTATTAAGGTTGATCATACCATGGGTGATTTTATCGAGGGTGATTTTATCGTGCTTGATTTTATCGTGGATGATTTTATCGTGGGTGATTTTATTGTGCGTGATTTTATCATGGGTGATTTTCTCATGTGTTATTTTATCGTTGGTGATTTTAGTGTGGGTTATTTTATAGTGGATGATTTTATCGTGGGTGGTTTATCATGGGTGATTTTAGCAGGAGTGATTTTACCGTCGGTGATTTTATAGGGGGCGATTTCATCGTGGGTGATTTTATTGAGGGTGATTATATTGAGGGTGATTTTATCATGGGTGATTTTAGTGTGATTGAGTTTATCATGGGTGATTTTAAAATGAGTGATTTTGTCGAAGGTGAATCTTTGTAGGGTGATTTTATCATGGGTGATTTTATCGAGGTTTATTTTTTCGTGGGTGATTTTATTGACGTTGATTTTACCATGATTTATTTTATGGAGGTTGAATTTACCATGGGTGATTTTACCATGGTTGATTTTATGGAGGTTGATTTTACCATGGGAAATTCTACCGTGAGTGATTTTATCGAGTGCGATTT
This sequence comes from Macrotyloma uniflorum, assembly GCA_016859785.1. Taxonomy (NCBI): domain Eukaryota; kingdom Viridiplantae; phylum Streptophyta; class Magnoliopsida; order Fabales; family Fabaceae; genus Macrotyloma; species Macrotyloma uniflorum. The sequence goes on from BDMB01000152.1 coordinate 40,297, forward strand.
TATCATGGGTGATTATATAATAGGTGATTTTAGTGTGGGTTATTTTATACTGGGTGATTTTATCGTGGGTAATTTTATCGAGGGTGATTTGATCATGGGTGATTTTATCGAGTGTGATTTTATCGTGGGTGACTTTATCGTGGGTGATTTTATTGTGGGTGATTTTATCGTGCGTAATTTTATAGTTGGTGATTTTATTGTGTTTTATTTTATCGTGGGTGATTTTATCGTGGATGATTTTATCGTGCGTGATTTTCTCATAGGTGATTTTATCGTGAGTTATTTTGTCGTGGTGATGTTATCGAGGTTGATTTTACAATCGGTGATTTTATCGTGGTTGATTTTATCGTGCGTGATTTTATCGTGGGTGATTTTATCAATGATGATTTTATCATGGGTGAGTTTAGTGACGGTGATTTTCTCGTAGGTGATGTTATCGTGCGTGATTTTTTCATGGGTGATTTTCTCATGGGTGATTATATCATGGGTGATTTTAGTGTGGGTTATTTTATAGTGGGTTATTTATCGTGGGTAATTTCATCGAGGGTGATTTTATCGAGTGTGATTTTCTCATGGGTGATTTTATCAAGGGTGATTATATGTTAGGTGATTTTAGTGTGGGTTCTTTTATAGTGGGTGATTTTATCGTGGGTAATTTTATCATGGTTGATTTTATCGAGGGTGATTTTACCATGGTGATTTTATCGAGGGTGATTTTATCATGGTGATTTTATCGAGTGTGATTTTCTCATGGGTGATTTTATCAAGGGTGATTATATCTTAGGTGATTTTAGTGTGGGTTCTTTAATAGTGGGTGATTTTATCGTGGGTAATTTTATCATGGTTGATTTTATCGAGTGTGATTTTATCGTGGGTGATTTTACCGTAGGTAATTTTATAGTGGGTGATTTTATCGTGTTTTATTTTATCGTGGGTGTTTTTATCATGGGTGATTTTCTAATAGGTAATTTTATCGTGAGGTATTTTAGTGTGGGTTATTTTATAGTGGGTGATGTTATCTTTTGTCTTTTTATCGAGTGTGATTTTATCATGGGTGACTTTATCATGGCTGATTATAACGTACGTGATTTTATCAAGTGTGATGTTATTGTGGCTGCTTTTATCATGGGTGATTTGATCGTTGACGATTTTATCGTGGGTGATCCTATTGAGGGTGATTTTATGGTGGATTATTTTATCATGGGTGATTTTACTATTGGTGATTTTATCGAGGGTGATTTTATCGTGGGTAATTTTATAGTGGGTTATTTTATCGTAGGTGATTTTCTCAAGGGTAATTTTATCGTGGGTGATTTTATCAATGTTGATTTTACAATGGGTGATTTTATCGAGGGTGATTTTATCGTGGTTGATTTTACCATGGGTGATTTTATCAAGGGTGATTTTATCATAGATAATTTTAGCGCGGCTGATTTTATCGTGCGTGATTTTATCAAAAGTGATTTTATTATGGTGATTCTTTAGAGGGTGATTTATCGTGGATGATTTTATCGTATGTGATTTTATCGTGGGTGATTTTATTGAGGGTGATTTTGTCGTGGGTTAGTTTATCATGGGTCATTTTAGTGTGGGTGATTTTAATGAGGGTGATTTTACTGTCGGTGATTTTATCGTTGGTGATTTTATCGAGGGTGATTTTATGGAGAGTGATTTTATTGATGGTGATTTTATTGGCCGTGATGTTATCATGGGTTATTTTACTGGGGGTGATTTTATCATGAGTGCTTTTATCGTGGGTGGTTTTATATAGGGTGATTCTATCGTGCGTGATTTTATTGGGGGATTTTTGCGGAACTGATTTTATCGTTGGTGATTTTATCAACGGTGATTTTATCATGGGTGATTCTATCGAGGGTGATTTTATCGTGGATGATTTTATCGAGGATAATTTTATAATGGGTGATTTTATCGTGGCTGATTTGAGTGTTGGTGATTTTATCGTAGGTGATTTTATCATGGGTGATTTTATTGTGGGTGATTTCATTATGGGTGATTTTATCGTGGGTGATTTTAGCGAGGCTGATTTTAGTGCGACTAATTTTAGCACGGCTGATTTTATAGTTGGTGATTTTATTATGGTGATTCTTTAGAGGGTGATTTTATCGTGGATGATTTTATGGTGGCTGATTTTATCATAGGTGATTTTATCGTGGGTGATTTTATTGAGGGTGATTTTGTCGAGGGTTATTTTATCATGGGTGATTTTAGTGTGGGTGATTTTAATGAGGGTGATTTTAATGAGGGATATTTTATCGAGGGTAATTTTATCTTGGGTGATTTTAGTGTTGGTGATTTTATCGTGGGTGATTTTATCGAGGTTGATTTTGACGAGGGTGATTTTATCATGGGTGATTTTATTGTGGGTGATTTTCGTGACGGTGTTTTTATAGTGGGTGATTTTATCAACGGTGGTTTTATCGTGGGTGATTTTATTGGGCGTCATTTTATCGTGGGTGATTTTAGCCGGTCCGATTTTATCATGGGTTATTTTACTGTGGGTGATTTTATCATGAGTGGTTTTATCGAGGGTGGTTTTATATAGGGTGATTCTATCGTGCGTGATTTTATTGGGGGATTTTAGTGGGACTAAATTTATCGTTGGTGATTTTATCAACGGTGATTTTCTCATGGGTGATTCTATCGAGATTGATTTTATCGTGGATAATTTTATCGAGGATAATTTTATCATGGGTGATTTTATCGAGTGTAATTTTGTCATGGGTGATTTTATCATGGGAGGTTTTATCGTGGGTGATTTAATCGTGCATGATTTTAGTGTGAGTGATTTTTAAGTTGGTGATTTTATCCAAGGTGATTTCATCGTGGGTGAATTTATCGACGGTGATTTTATCGTAGGTGATTTTGTTGGGGGTGGTTTTATTTTGGGTGATTTTATCGTGGGTGATTTTATCCAGGCTGATTTTATCTAGGCTGATGATTTTATTGTTTGTGATATTATCTTGGGTGATTTTATCGTGGGTGATTTTATCAAGGTTGATTTTACCATGGGTGATTTTATCATGGGTGATTTTATCATGGGTTATTTTCTCATGGGTGATTATATCGTAAGTGATTTTAGTGTGGGTTATTTTATAGTCAAGGATTTTACCGTGAGTAATTTTATTGAGGGTGATTAGATCATGGGTGATGTTATCGAGTGTGAATTTATCATGGGTGATTTTTATCGTGGGTGATTTTTTCGTGGGTAATTTTATCTTGGATGATTTTATCGAGTGTGATTTTATCGTGAGTGATTTTATTTGGGGTAATTTTATAGTTGGTGATTTTATCGTGTTTGATTTTATCGTGGGTGATTTTATGGTAGGTGATTTTACCGTGAGTGATTGTAGTGTGGGTTATTTTATATTGGGTGATGTTACCTTGCGTGATTTTATCGAGCGTGATTTTATCATGGGTGATTTTATCATGGGTTATCATATCGTAGGTGATTTTAGTGTGGGTTATTTTATAGTTGGTGATTTTATCACGGGTGATTTTAGTGTGGGTGAGTTTATCCTGGGTGAGTTTATCATGGGTGATTTTGTCGAAGGTGATTTTTTACTATGGTGATTTTATCATGGGTAATTTTATTGAGGGTTATTTTATCGTGAGTGATTTTATCAAGGTTGATCATGCCATGGGTGATTTTATCGAGGGTGATTTTATCGTGCGTGATTTTATCGTGTGTGATTTTATTGTGCGTGATTTTATCATGGGTGATTTTCTCATGTGATTTTATCGTGGGTGATTTTACTGTGGTTATTTTATCATGGGTGGTTTTATCGAGTGTGAATTATCATGAGTGATTTTATCATCGGTGATTATATCGTAGGTGGTTTATGTGTGGGGTATTTTATACTGGGTGATTTTATCGTAGGTAATTTTATCGAGGTTGATTTTATCATGGTTGATTTGATCGAGTGCGATTTTATCATGGGTGATTTTATAATGTGTGATCATATCGTAGGTGATTTTAGCATGGGTTTTTTTATTGTAGGTTATTATATCATGGGTAATTTTATCGAGGGCGATTTTATTATTGGTGATTTTATCATGGGTGATTTTATGGTCCGTGATTTTTTTCGTAGGTGATTTTATTGAGCTTGATTTTATCGAGGTTGATTTTACCATTGGTGATTTGATCGAGGGTGATTTTATCGTGGGTGATTTTATCAAGTGTAATTATATCCTGGGTGATTTTATCGCGGGTGATTTTAGTGACGGTGATTTTATCATTGGTCATTTTATCGTGCGTGATTTTATCGTAGGTCACTTTAGTGTGGGTTATTTTATAGTGGGTGATGTTATCTATGGTGATTTTATCGAGTGTGATTTTATCATGGGTGATTATATCGTAGATGAATTTAGTGTGGGCTGTTTTATGGTTTGTGATTTTATCGTGTTTGATTTTATCTTGGTTGATTTTATCATGGGTGATTTTATCGTGGGTGATTTTATCGTGGGTGATTTTATCGTGCGTTATTTTATCTTGGGTAATTTTCTAATGCGTGATTTTATCGTGGGAGATTTTAGTGTGGGTTATTTTATTGTGGGTGATGTTATCGTGGGTGATTTTATCGAGTGTGATTTTATCATGGGTGATTATATCGTAGGTGATTTATGTGTGGAGTATTTTATACCAGGTGATTTTATTGTAGGTAATTTTATCGAGGGTGATTTTATCATGGTTGATTTGATCGAGTGCGATTTTATCATGGGTGATTTTATAATGGGTTTAGATATCGTAGGTGATTTTAGTGTGGGTTTTTTTATTATGGGTTATTCTATCATGGGTAATTTTATCGAGAACGATTTTATCGTGGGTGATTTTATCATGGGTGATTTTATCGTCCGTGATTTTTTTCATAGGTGATTTTATTGTGGGTGATTTTGTTAGGTTGATTTTACCATGGGTTATTTGATCGAGGGTCATTTTATCGTGGTTGATTTTATCGTGGGTGACTTTATCGTGGGTGACTTTATCGTGGGTGATTTTATTGTCGGTGATTTTATTGTCGGTGATTTTATCATGGGTTTATTCGCAGGTGATTTTAGTGACGGTGATTTTATCATTGGTGATTTTATCGTGCGTGATTTTATCATGCATGATTTTATTGTGGGTGATTTTATCGTGGGTGATTTTCTCATTGGTGATGGGTCATTTTAGTGTGGGTTATTTTATAGTGGGTGATGTTATCTTGGGTGATTTTATTCAAGGTGATTTTATTCAAGGTGATTTTATCGAGGGTGATTTTATTATGGGTGATTTTAGTGTGGGTGAGTTTATTATGGGTGATTTTATCATGGGTGATTTTGTCTAGGGAGTATTTATCATGGATGATTTTATCGAGGATTATTTTGTTGTGGGTGATTTTATCGAGGTTGATTTTACCATGGGTGATTTTATCAAGGGTGATTTTATCGTGAGTGATTTTATCGTGGGTGATTTTATCTTGATTGATTTTATCATGGGTGATTGTATCGTGGGTGATTTTAGTGTCGGTGATTTTATCGTGGGTGATTTTATTGTCGGTGATTTTATCATGCGTGATTTATCATGGGTGATTTTAGTGTGGGCTATTTTATCATTGGATGATTTTATCGTGGGTGATTTTATCGAGTGTGATTTTATCATGGGTGATTTTATTGAGGGTTATTTTATCATTGGATGATATTATCGTGGGTGATTTTGTCGAGTGTGATTTTATCATGGGTGATTTTAATGAGGGTGATTTTATCGAGGTTGATTTTATCATGGGTGCTTTTGTCGAAGGTGATTTTATCGAGGTTGATTTTATCGTGGGTGACTTTATTGTACGTGATTTTATCATGGGTTATTTTATTGAGGGTGATTTTATCAACGGTGATTTTATCATGGGCGATTCTGTCGAAGGTGATCTTATCGAGGCTAATTGTATCAGGGGTTATTTTATTGTGGGTGATTTTATCAAGTGTGATTTTATCATGGGTGATTTTATTGTGGATGATTTTATTAAGGGTAATTTTATCGTAGGTCATTCTACTGTGGGTGATTTTATATGGAGTGATTTTATTGTGGGTAATTTTATCGAGGGTGATTTTATCATGGGTGATTTTATCGAGTGTGATTTTATCGTGGGTGATTTTATCATGGATGATTTTATCTTGAGTTATTTTATCGTGGGTAATTTTATCGAGGGTGATTTTATCATGTGTGATTATTTAGTGGGTGATGTTATCGTGGGTAATAGTGGGTGATTTTATCAAGGTTGATTTTATCGTGGGTGATTTTAGTGACAGTGATTTTATCGTGGGTGATTTTATCATGGTTGATTTTCTCATGGGTGATTATTGTGGGTTAGTTTATTGTGGGTGATGTTATCTTGGGTGATTTTATCGAGTGTGATTTTATCATGGGTGATTTTATCGTGGGTGATTATATTGTACGTGATTTTATTGTGGCTTATTTTATAGTAAGTGATTTTATCGTGGGTAATTTAATTGAGGGTGATTTTATAATAGGTGATTTTATCATGGGTGATTTTAACATGGGTGACTTTATCGTGGGTGACTTTATCCTGGGTGATCCTATTGAGGGTGGTTTTATCGTGCGCGATTTTATATTGGGTTATTTTATCGTAGGTGATTTTATCGTGGGTGATTTTATTGAGGGTGATTTTAGCAAGGGAGATTTTATAATGGGTGATTTTATCGAGGTTTATTTTACCATGGGTGATTTTATCATCGTCTATTTTATCGTGAGTGATTTTATCATCGTCTATTTTATCGTGAGTGATTTTATCATGGGTGATTTTCTCATGGGTGATTTTAGTGCGGGCTATTTTATCATTGGGTGATTTTATCGTGGGTGATTCTATTGAGTGTGATTTTATCATGGGTGATTTTATTGAGGGTTATTTTATCATTAGGTGATATTATCGTGGGTGATTTTGTCAAGTGTGATTTTATCATGGGTGATTTTAATAACGGTGATTTTGTGGAGGTTAATTTTATCATGGGAGCTTTTGTCGAAGGTAATTTTATCGAGGTTGATTTTATCGTGGGTGATTTTAATGAGGGTGATTTTACTGAGGGTGATTTTATCATGGGTGATTTTGTCGAAGGTTATTTTATCGAGGCTGATTTTATCGTGGGTGATTTTATTGTGGGTGATTTTATCAAGTTTGATTTTATCATGGGTGATTTTATCGTGGGTGATTTTATCATGGGTCATTCTAATGTGGGTTATTTTATTGTGAGTGATTTTATCATGGGTAATTTTATGGAGGGTGATTTTATCATGGTAGATTTTATCGAGTGTGATTTTATCGGGGGTGATTTTATCATGGGTGATTTTATCGTGGGTGATTTTATTGAGGGTGATTTTATCGACAGTGATTTTATTATGGTTGATTTTGTCAAAGGTGATTTTATCAAAGGTGATTTTATCGTGGGTAATTTTATAAAGGGTGACTTTATTGTGCGTGATTTTATCAAGGGTGATTTTATTGTCAGTGATTTTACTGTGGGTGATTTTATTATTGGTGATTATATCGAAGGTAATTTTTTTATTAGTGATTTTATCGTGGGTAATTTTTTAGGTGGGTGATTTTATTGTGGGTGATTTAATCGAGGGTGATTTTATCATGGGTGATTATATTGTAGGTGATTTTAGTGTGGGCCATTTTATAGTGGGTGATTTTATCATGGGTGATTTTATCGTGGTTGATTTTATCGTGGCTGATTTAATCGTGGGTGATTTTATCGTGGGTGATATTATCGAGGGTGATTTTATCGTTGGTAATTTTATCGTGGGTAATTTTTTTAGTGGGTGATTTTATCAAGGGTGATTTAATCGAGGGTGATTTTATCATGGGTGATTATATCGTAGGTGATTTTATCATGGGTGATTATATCGTAGGTGATTTTAGTGTGGGCTATTTTATAGTGGGTGATTTTATCGTGGGTGATTTTATTATGGGTGATTTTATCGTGGGTGATTCTATTGAGGATGAATTTATCGTGGGTGATTTTATCGTAGGTGATTTTATCAAAGTAAATTTTACTAAGGGTGTTCGCGGTGCGGTTTGGTTCGGTTTTTCGCTAAAATTTATCCGAACCAAATATAAAAATTATTTACGGTTCGGTTTGGTTCGGTATGAAATATTAAAAAAATCCAAACCAAACCAAACCAATTTTAGCGGTTTGGTTTGGATCGGTTTTTGTGGTTTTTTTTATAATTTTTAATTTTATTTTTTTTATTAATAATTGACTATTTTTATCTTTTTAAATAATAAAATTATATCATTAACTAGATTTCATATGGTTAGATAAAGGATTGAAAACAAAAAATGATAATATTACTATTTAATTTTTTTTCACATTTTTGCTCAATTATATTTTATAATTATTTCTGGTATTTTTAATAACAATTTTTATCAATATATTTGTCATTACCGATTAAAAAAAACATGGAATAGAAGAAATGTATCTTTTAACCATCAAATCATATATTGTTTTAATTTATTACCAACAAAATAATAATATAATATTTGACCAAACCACTAACAAAAATACACAAAAAAAATTCAAGTAGATCAATTGTCAAATGTCAATAATTACAACCTGTAAAAAATAAAACATGATTAGTTAAATTCAAATTGCAACATTTCTTGACACTTTTTATAAGAAAAAAATATAACTTGTTAAGAAATCATCATACCATATAAAAATTAATTTATGTAGCAACTAATCAGACTCAACATCAGAATTCTCTTCATGTAGTGGTAGGACTGGACCAATTTCTAGTAAGGAACCCTGGAACCCTAAGATGCGTCTAACAAGATGAAAGTCATAATAGACAACAACGATACGTTAGGTCTTCTTTGCAAAATAAAATTAAAGATAAATATAATATTATTTAATAATTGCGGTTCGGTTCGGTTTTGAAATATCAAACTACAAACCGAACCAAACTGCGCGGTTCTGAAAAAAAAAATCCAAAGTGATCCAAAAACTTGCAGTTTTAATCGGTTTGCGATTTTTTTGATTGGTTTTCGATTTTTTTTTTGGATCGGTTCGGTTCTGAACACCCCTAAATTTTACCATGGGTGATTTTATCGAGGGTAATTTTTTTGTGCTTGATTTTATTGTGGGTGATTTTATCAGGCGTGATTTTATCATGGGTGATTTTATTGTGGGTGATTTTATCGAGCGAGATTTTATCGTGTGTGATTTTATCGTGGGTGATTTTAGCGGAGCTGATTTTATCGTGGGAGATTTTATCAACGGTGATTTTATCATGGGTGATTCTATACAGGATGATTTTATCGAGGATGATTATATCATGAGTGATTTTATCAACTGTAATTTTGTCGTGGGTGATTTTATCATAGGTGATTTTATCATTGGTGATTTAATCATGGATGATTTTAGTGTGAGTGATTTTAACGTTGGTGATATTATCCAGTGTGATTTTATCGTGTGTGAATTTTATGAGGGTGATTTTACCGTGGGTAATTTTAGCGGCGGTGATTTCATCGTGGGTGATATTATCTTGGGTGATTTTATCGTTCATGATTTTATCGACGGTAATTTTATCGTGGGTGATTTTTTCATTTGTGATTTTATTGTCAATGATATTATCAAGGGCGATCTTATCGTTGATAATTTTATCTAGGTTGATTTTATCATGGGTTATTTTATTGAGGCTGATTTTATCTTGGTTGATTTTATCGTGGGTGACTTCATCAAATGTAATTTTATCATGGGTGGTTTTATCATGGGTGATTTTATCGTAGGTGATTTTAGTGCGGGTTACTTTATAGTGGGTTATTTTATCGTGGGTGATTTTCTCGTGCGTGATTTTCTCGTGGGTGATTCTATTGAGGGTGATTTTATTGTGGGTGATGTTATGTTGGGTGATTTTATCGAGGGTGATTTTATCATGGGTGATTTTATCGAGTGAGATTTTATCGTTAGTTATTTTATCGTGGGTGATTTTATAAAGGTTGATTTTATCATGCGTGATTTTATGGGGGTTGATTTTATCAAAGGTTATTTTATTATGGGTTATTTAATCTAGGGTGATTTTATCGTGGATGATTTATCGAGCATGATTTTATCGTGGGTGATTTTATATGGGGTGATTTTAACATGGGTGATTTAATGGTGGATGATTTTAGTGTCAGTGATTTTAATGTTGGTAATTTCATCCATGGTGATTTTATCGTGGGTAAATTTATCGAGGGTGATTTTAACATGGGTGAATTAGTCGAGGCTGATTTTATCGTTGGTGATTTTATTGTGGGTGATTTTATCAAGTATGATTTTATCATGGGTGATTTTATCGAGGGTCATTTTATCTTGGATGATTTTATCGTAGCTCATTTTAGTGAGGGTTATTTTATAGTGTGTGATTTTATCATGGGTAATTTTATTCAGGGTGATCGTATCATGGGTGATTTTATCGAGTGTGATTTTATCATGGGTGATTTTATCATGGGTGATTTTATCGTGGGTGATTTTATCGTGGGTAATTTTTTAGGTGGGTGATTTTATCGTGGGTTATTTAATCGAGGGTGATTTTATCATGGATGATTATATTGTAGGTGATTTTATCGTGGTTGATTTTATCATGGGTAATTTTATCGTGGGTGTTTTTATCGTGGGTGATTTTAGCGTGGGTGATGTTATCGTGGGTGATTTTATCGTGCATGATTTTATCTTCAAAGATTTTATCGTGGGTAATTTTATTGTGCTTAATTTTATTGTGGGTGATTTTACCGTGGGTAATTTTATTAAGGGTGATATTATCATTGGTGATTTTATTGTGGGTGATTTTATCATAAGTGATTTTATCATGGGTGATTATATCGTAGGTGATTTTAGGGTGGGCTATTTTATAGTCGGTGATTTTATCGTGGGTGATTTTATCGTGCGTGATTCTATGATGGTGATTTTATCGTGGGTGATTTTATCATAGGGTGATTTTAGCGGAGCTGATTTTATCGTGGGTGATTTTGTCAACGGTGATTTTATCGTGGATGATTTTATCAAGCATGATTTTACTGTGGGTGATTTTATCAGGGGTGATTTCAACATGGGTGATATAACGGTGGACGATTTTAGTGTGAGTGATTTTAACGTTGGTGATTTTATCCACGGTGCTTTTATCGTGGGTAAATTTATCGAGGGTGATTTTAAATGGGTGATTTAATCGTGGACGATTTTAGTGTGAGTGATTTTAACGTTGGTGATTTTATCGTGCGTGTATTTATCGAGGGTGATTTTATAATGGATGAATTTATCGTAGCTGATTATAGTGTGGGTTATTTTATAGTGTGTGCTTTTATCGTGGGTAATTTTATTGAGGGTTATCATATCATGGGTGATTTTATCGAGTGTGATTTTATCATGGGTGATTTTATCATGGGTGATTTTATCATGCGTGATTTTATCATGCATGATTTTATCATGCGTGATTTTATCGTGACTGATTTTATCGTAGGGGATTCTATTGAGGGTGATTTTATTGTGGGTGATTTTATCGTGGGTGATTTTATCGAAGGTGATTTTATCGAAGGTGATTTTATCGTGGGTAATTTTATAGTGGGTCATTTTATCATGTGTGATTTTATCGTCGGTGATTTAATCGAGGGTGATTTTATCATGGGTGATTATATCGTAGGTGATTTTAGTCTGGGCTATTTTATAGTGGGTGATTTTATCGTGGGTGATTTTATCATGAATGATTTTATCGTGGGTGATTTTAGCATGGGTATATTTATTGTTGGTAATTTTATCGTAGGTGATTTTATCGAGGGTGACTTTATCGTGGGTGATTTTACCGTGGGTAATTTTTTTATTGGGTGATTTTATCGTGGGTGATTTTATCATGGGTCATTACATCGTAGGAGATTTTAGTGTGGTCTGTTTTATAGTGGGTGATTTTGTCATGCTTGATTTTATCATAGGTGATTTTATCGTGGGTGATTTTAGTGTTGGTTATTTAATAGTTGGTGATTTTATTGTGGGCAATTTTATCATGGGTGATTTTATCGAGTGTGATTTTATCGTGGGTGATTTTATGGTGCGTGATTGTATCATCGGTGATTTTATTGTGGGTGATTTTATCGGGGGTGATTTTATTAAGGGTGATTTTTTATTGGGTGAAGGTGATTTTATCGAGTGTGATTTTATCGTGGGTGATTTTATCGTGCGTGATTCTATGGAGGGTGATTTTATCGTGGGTGATTTTATTGTGGGTGATTTTATCGAACATGATTTTATTATGGGTGATTTTATAGTGGGTTGATTTAATCGAGTGTGATTTTATCATGGGTTATTTTAACAAGGGTGATTTTATCATGGGTGATTTTCTTGTCGGTGATTTTATCATGAATGATTTTATTCTCGAGGGTGATTTTATCGAGGATAATTTTATTGTGGGTAATTTTATTGTTGGTATTTTTATTGTGGTTGATTTTATAAAGGGTGATTTTATCGTGCGTGATTTTATTAGGGGTGAATATATCAAGGGTAATTTTATTATGGGTGATTATATCGAGGGTGGTTTTATCGAGCATGATTTTATCGTGGTTGATTTTGTCGTGGCGATCTTATTGTGGGTGATTTTGTCGAGGCTGATCTTATCGTGGGTGATTTTATCATGGATGATTTTATTGTGGGTGATTTTATCAACATTGATTTTAACATGGGTGATTTAACCATGGACGATTTTAGTGTGAGTGATTTTATCCAAGGTGATTTAATCGTGGGTGTATTTATTGAGCGTGATTTTACCGTGAGTGATTTTGTTGGGGGTGATTTTATCATGGGTGTTTTTATCGTGGGTGATTTTATCTAGGGTTACTTTAACGAGGATGATTTTATCGTTAGTGATATTATCTTGGGTGATTTTATCGTGGGTGATTTTATCAAGGGTGATTTTATCATGGATAATTTTATAGTGGGTGATTTTATGGTCTGTGATTTTATTAGGGGTGATTTTATCATGGGTGATTTTATCGAGGGTGATTTTATTGTGGGTGATTTTTTGATGGGTGATTTTATCTTGGGTGATGTTATCAAGGGTGATTTTATCATGCGAGATTTTATCGTAGGTGATTTATTCATGGGTGATTTTATCGAGGACAATTTTTATGTGGGTAATTTTATCAAGGTTGATTTTATCATGGGTCATTTTATCGAGGCTGATTTTATTGTAGGTGATTTTATCATGGGTGATTTAATCATGAGTGATTTTATCATAAGTGAATTTAGTATGGGTTATTTTATAGTGGGTGATTTTATCGTGGGTATCTTTATCGGGGGTGATTTTATCATGAGTGATTTTATCGAGTGTAATTTTATCGTAGGTGATTTTATCGTGGGTAATTTTCTCGTAGGTTTGTGTATGGTGGGTGATTCTATTGAGGGTGATTTTATCGTGGGTGATTTTATCGTGGGTGATTTTGTCGAGTGCGATTTTATCATGGGTGATTTTATCGAGTGAGATTTTATCGTGGGTTATTTTATCATGGGTGATTTTATTGTGGGTGATTTTATCAACGGTGATTTGATCAAGGGTGATTTTATAATGGGTTATTTTATCGTAGATGATTTTATCGAGGATGATTATATCATGGGTGATTTTGTCGACTTTGATTTTATCATGGGTGATTTTATTGTGGGTGATTTAATCGTGGATGATTTTAGTGTGAGTGATTTTAACGTTGGTGATATTATCTAGGGTGATTTTATCGTGGGTGAATTTAATGAGGGTGATTTTCTCGTGGGTGATTTTGTTTGGGGTGATTTTATCATGGGTGATTTTATCGTGGGTGATTTTAGCGGCAGTGATTTCATCGTGGGTGAGTTTATCTAAGATGTTTTTAACCAGAATGATTTTATCGTTAGTGATATTATCTTGGGTGATTTTATCATCTGTGATTTTATCAAGGGTGATTTTAATATGGGTGATTTAATCGTGGACGATTTTATAATGGGTGATTTTATCGTGGGTAATATTATCTAGCATGATTTTATCATGGGTGATTTTACCATGGGTGATTTTATCACAGGTGATTTTATTGTCAATGATTTTATCGAGGGTGATTTTATCGTGGGTAATTTTATCTAGGTTGATTTTATAATGGGTTATTTTATAGAAGCTAATTTTATCATGGTTGATTTTATTGTGGATAATTTTATCAAGTGTGATTTTATCATGGGTGATTTTAACATGGGTGATTTAATCATTGGTGATTTTATCATTGGTGATTTTAGTGCGGGTTACTTTATAGTGGGTGATTTTATCGTAGGTGATTTTTGGGTGATTTTATAGTGGGTGATCTTATCATAGGTGATTTTATCGTGGATGATTTTATCGTGGGTGATTCTATTGAGGGTGATTTTATTATTTGTGATTTTATCATGGGTGATTTTATCGTGGGTAATTTTATTATTTGTGATTTTATCATGGGTGATTTTATTGTTGGTGATTTTATCGTTTGTGATTTTATCGAGTATGATTTTATTGTGGGTAATTTTATCGTTGGTCATTTTATTGTGGGTGATTTTATAAAGGGAAATTTTATAGTGCGTGATATTATTGGGGGTGATTTTATCGTGGATGATTTTATCGAGCATGATTTTATCATTAGTGATTTTATCGAGGGTGATTTTATCGTGGGTGATTTTAGAGTGGGTGATTTTATCGAGGGTGATTTCATCACGGGTGATTTTATCGTGGATGATTTTATTACTGGTGATTTTATCATGGGTGATTTTATCGTGGTTAATTTTATTGTGGGTGATTCTGTTGAGGGTGATTTTATCATGGGTGATATTATCGAGGATGATTTTATTGTGGGTAATTTTATCGTTGGTTATTTTATCGTGCGTGATTTTATTGGGGATAATTTTATTGAGGGTGATTTTATTATGGGTTATTCTATCGAGGGTGATTTTATCGTGGATCATTTTATCATGCAGGATTTTATCGTTGGTGAGGTTTTCGTGGGCGATCTTATCGGACTTAATTTTCTCGTGGGTGACTTTAATAAGGGTTATTTTATCGTGGGTGATTTTGATTGGTGTGATTTTATCATTGCTGATTTTGTAGAGGGTGATTTTAGTGTGGGTTATTTTCTAGTGGGCGATTTTATCGTGGGTAATTTTATCATGGGTGATTTTATCGAGTGTGATTTTATCGTCGATAATTTTATCGTGGGTAATTTTATCGAGGGTGATCTTATCATGGGTGATGTTATCGTGAGTGATTTTATCGCGGCTAATTTTATTGTGGCTGATTCTATTGAGGGTGATTTTATCGTGGGTGATTTTATCGAGGGTGATTCTATCATGGGTGATTTTATCGTGGGTGATTTTATCATGGGTGATTTTATCGTGGGCGATTTTAGTGTCGGTGATTTTATATTGGGTGATTTTATCAAGTGCGATTTTATCATGTGTGATTTTATCGTGCGTGATTTTATCAACTGTGATTTTATCATGGGATATTTTATCGTGGGTGATTTTATCGCGGGTGAATTTATCGTGGGTAATTTTATTATTAGTGATTTTATCGAGGGTGATCTTATCATGGGTGATGTTATCGCGGCTAATTTTATTGTGGCTAATTCTGTTGAGGGTAATTTTAACGTGGGTGATTTTATCGAGGGTGATTTTATCGTGGGTGATTTTATTGTGGGTAATTTTATTGTAGCTGATTTTATCGTGGGTGATTTTATCGAGGTTGATTTTACCATGGGTGATTTTATCATGGGTGATTTTATCATGGGGGATTTATCGCGGGTGATTTTGTCATGGGTGATTTTATCGTGGGTGATTTTAGTTTCGATGATTTTATCAAGTGCGATTTTATCATGTGTGATTTTATCATGCGTGATTTTTATCAAGTGTGATTTTCTCATTGGATATTTTATCATGGAAGATTTTAACGTGGGTAATTTTATTATTAGTGATTTTATCGAGGGTGATTTTATAGTGGGTGATTTTATCGTGAGTGATTTTATCGTAGATGATTTTATCGAGGGTGATTTTATCGTGGGTGATTTTTATCGAGGTTTATTTTACCATGACAGATTTTATAGAGGGTGATTTTATCATGGGTGGTTATATCGAATGTGATTTTATCATGGGTAATTTTATCGTGGGTTATTTTAACGTGCGTTATTTTATAGGGGTTGATTTTACCGAGGGTGATTTTACTATGGGTGATTGTATCGTGGGTGATTTTATTGTGGGTGATTTTGATGGGGCGTGATTTTATCATAAATGATTTTATTGTGGGTGATTTTATCGTGGGTGATTGTATCAAGTGTGATTTTATCATGGATAATTTTAACATTGTTGGTTTTGTAGATGGTGATTTTGTCGTGGGTGATTTTATCGTAGGTTATTTTAGTGTGGGTTATTTTATAGTGGGCGATTTTATCGTGGGTAATTTTATCATGAGTGATTTTATCGTCGGTACTTTTATCGTGGGTAATTTATCGAGGGTGATCTTATCATGGGTGATTTTATCATGGCTAATTTTATCGTGGGTGATTCTATTGACGGTGATTTTATTATTTGTGATTTTATCATGGGTGATTTTATTGTGGGTGATTATGTTGAGGGTGATTTTATCATTTGTGATTTTATCGAGTATGATTTTATCGTGGGTAATTTTATCGTTGGTCATTTTATTGTGGGTGATTTAATAAAGGGAAATTTTATAGTGCGTGATTTTATTGCGAGTGATTTTATCTTGGATGATTTTATCGAGCATGATTTTATCATTAGTGATTTTATCGAGGGTGATTTTATCGTGGGTGATTTTATAGTGGGTGATTTTATCGTGGGTGATTTTATCGTGGGTGATTTTACTATGGGTGACTCTGTCCAGGGTGATTTTATCATTGGTGATTTTTCGAGGATGATTTTATTGTGGGTAATTTTATCGTTGGTTATTTTATTGTGCGTGATTTTATTGGGGTTGATTTTATCGATGGTGATTTTATTATGGGTGATTCTATCGAGGGTGATTTTATCACGGATGATTTTATCATGCATGATTTTATCATGGGTGAGTTTTTCGTGGGAGATCTTATTGTACTTAATTTTATCGTGGGTGATTTTAAACAGGGTGATTTTATCGTGGGTGATTTTGATGGGGTGATTTTATCGTGGGTGAATGTATCAAGTGTGATTTTATCGTTGTTGATTTTGTAGAGGGTGATTTTAGTGTGGGTTATTTTCTAAAGGGCGATTTTATCACGGGTGATTTTAAAGAGTGTGATTTTATCGTCGGTAATTTTATCGTGGGTAATTTTATCAAGGGTGATCTTATCATGGGTGATGTTATAGTGAGTGATTTTATCGCGGCTTATTTTATTATGGTTAATTCTATTGAAGGTGATTTTATCGTGGGTCATTTTATCGAGGGTGATTTTATCATGGGTGATTTTATTGTGGGTAATTTTATAGTAGGTGATTTTATCGTGGGTGATTTTATCGAGGATGATCTTACCATGGGTGATTTTATCGAGAGTGATTTTTTAGTGGGTGATGTTATCGTGGGTAATTTTATCAAGTGTGATTTTATCGTGGGTCATTTTATCGTGCGTGATTCTTTGGAGGGTAATTTTATCGTGGGTGATTTTATTGTGGGTGATTTTATCGAACGTGATTTTATTAAGGGTGATTTTTTAGTGGGTGATGTTATCGTGGGTGATTTTTATCGATGTTTTTTACCATGAGTGACTTTATTAAGAGTAATTTTATCGTGGGTGGTTTTATCAAGTTGATTTTATCATGGGTGATTTTATCGTGCGTGATTTTATCGTGCGTTATTATCATGGGTGATTTTATCATGGGTGATTTTATCGTGGGTGATTTTATCAAGTGTGATTTTATCATGGGTGATTCTGTTGAGGGCGATTTTCTCATTGGTGAGTTTATCGAGGATGATTTTATCGTGCGTTATTTTATTGGGGTTGATTTTACCGAGGGTGATTTTACTATGGGTGATTGTATCGAGGGTGATTTTATCGTGGGTGATTTTATCCAGGGTGATTTTATCGTGGGTGATTTTGATGGGGGGTGATTTTATCATAAATGATTTTATTGTGGGTGATTTTATCGTGGGTGATTGTATCAAGTGTGATTTTATCATGGATGATTTTAACGTTGTTGATTTTGTAGATGGTGATTATATCGTGGGTGATTTTATCGTAGGTTGTTTTAGTGTGGGTTATTTTATAGTGGGCGAATTTATCGTGGGTGATTTTATCATGGGTGATTTTATTGTGGGTGATATTATCATGGGTGATTTTATCAAGTGTGATTTTATCATGGGTGATTCTGTTGAGGGTGATTTTCTCATTGGTGAGTTGATCGAGGATGATTTTATCGTGGGTAATTTTATCGTTGGCCATTTTATCGTGGTTGATTTTATCGTGCGTTATTTATTGGGGTTGATTTTACCGAGGGTGATTTTACTGTAGTTGATTGTATCGAAGGTGATTTTATCTTGAGTGATTTTATCCAGGGTGATTTTATCGTGGGAGATTTTGATGGGGGTGATTTTATCATAAATGATTTTATCGTGGGTGATTTTATCGTGGGTGATTGTATCAAGTGTGATTTTATCATGGATGATTTTATCGTTGCTAATTTTGTAGAGGGTGATTTTATCGTGGGTGATTTTATCGTACGTGGTTTTAGTGTAGGTTATTTTATAGTGGGCGAATTTATCGTGGGTAATTTTATCATGTGTGATTTTATGGTCGGTACTTTTATCGTGGGTAATTTTATTGAGGGTGATCTTATCCTGGGTGGTTTTATCGTGGCTGATTTTATCGTGAGAGATTCTATTGACCGTGATTTTATCATTGTTGATTTTATCGAGGGAGATTTTGTCATAGGTGATTTTATTGTTGGTAATTTTATAGTAGGTGATTTTATCGTGGGTGATTTTATCAAATTTGATTTTACCATGGGTGATTTTATCATGGGTTATTTTATCGTGGTTAATTATATCGTAGGTGATTTTAGTTTGGGTTAGTTTATAGTGGGCAATTTTGTTGTGGGTAATTTTATCACGGGTGATTTGATCGAGTGTGATTTTATCATCGGTGATTTTATCGTGGTTGACTTAATCGAGAGTGATTTTATTGTGGATGATTTTATCTTGGATGATTTTATCATGGGTGATTATATCGAGGGTGATTTTATTATTAGTGATTTTATCCAGGGTGTTTTATCGTGGGTGATTTTATTGTGGGTGATTTTACCAAACGTGATTTTAATAAGGGTGATTTTTTAGTGGGTGATGTTATCGTGGGTGATTTTATCGAGTGTGATTTTATCGTGGGTGATTTTTATCGAGGTTGTTTTACCATGAGTGATCTTATCGAGGGTGATTTTATCGTGGGTGGTTTTATCGAGTTTGATTTTATCATGGGTGATTTTATTGTGGGTGATTTTATCGTGCGTGATTTTATCATAGGTGATTTTATCATGGGTGATTTTATCATGGGTGATTTTATCGTGGTTGATTTTATCGTGGGTGATTTTATCAAGTGTGATTTTATCATGGGTGTTTCTCTTGAGGGCGATTTTCACATTGGTGAGTTTATCGAGGATGATTTTATCGTCGGTACTTTTATCGTGGGTAATTTATCGAGGGTGATCTTATCATGGGTGATTTTATCATGGCTAATTTTATCGTGGGTGATTCTATTCACGGTGATTTTATTATTTGTGATTTTATCATGGGTGATTTTATCGAGGGAGGCTTTATCGTAGGTGATTTTATTGTGGGTAATTTTATAGTAGGTGATTTTATTGTGGGTGATTTTATCGAATTTGATTTTACCATGGGTGATTTTATCATGGGTTATTTTATCGTGGGTAATTATATCGTAGGTGATTTTAGTGTGGGTTATTTTATAGTGGGCGATTTTATCGTGGGTAATTTATCACCGGCGATTTTATCGAGTGTGATTTTATCGTCGGTGATTTTATCGTGGGTGACTTTATCGAGAGTGATTTTATCGTGGACGATTTTACCTTGGATGATTTTATCATGGGTTATTATATCGAGGGTGATTTTATCGTGGGTGATTTTATTATTAGTGATTTTAGCCAGGGTTTTTTATTGTGGGTAATTTTATAGTGGGTTATTTTATTGTGGGTGATTTTATCATGGGTGGTTTTATCAAGGGTAATTTTACCATGGGTGATTTTAGTGTCTGTGATTTTATCATGGGTGATTTTATCGTGGGTGATTTTATCGTGGGTGATTTTTTCATGGGTGATTTTATCAAGGCTGATTTTATCGTGTGTGATTTTATCAAGTGTGATTTTATCAAGTGTAATTTTATCATGTGTGATTTTATCAAGTGTGATTTTATCATGAGTGATATTATCGTGGGTGATTTTATCGAGGCTGATTTTATCGTGGGTAATTTTATAGTGGGTGATTTTATCAAGGGTGAATTTATTGTCAATAATTTTATTATTAGTGATTTTATCGTGGGTAATTTTATAGTGGGTGATTTTATTGTGCGGGATTTTATCGAGGTTTATTTTACCATGAGTGATTTTATCATGGGTGATTTTATCGTGGCTGATTTTATCGTGCATGATTTTATCGTGCATGATTTTATCTTGGGTTATTTTATCATTAGTGATTTTATCGTGGATGATTTTAGCTTGGGTGATTTTATCATTGGTGATTTTATTGTGGGTGATTTTATCGTGGGTGATTCTCTCAAGGCTGATTTTATCATGGATAATTTTATCGTGGATAATTTTATTGTACATGATTTTATCGTGGGTGATTTTATTATGGGTGATTTTATTGTGGGTGATTTCATGGTGGGCGATTTTATCGTGTGTTTCTTGGATCGTGGGTGATTTTATCGGGGGTGATTTCATCGTAGGTAATTCTATTGAGGGTGATTTTATCGTGTGTTATTATATGTTGGGTGATTTTATCGTGGGTGATTGATTTTATCATAGGTGATTTTATAGTTGGTGATTTTATCGAGTGTAATTTTATCGTGGCTAATATTATCGTGGGTGAAATTATCGAAGGTGATATTATCGTGGGTGATTTTTGTGGGGCTGATTTTATCGTGGGTGATTTTATCAAGGGTAATTTTATCGTGTGATTTTAGTGTAGGTGAGTTTATTGTGGGTGATTTTGTCGTAGGTGATTTTAGTGATCGTTATTTTTTCGTGGGTGATTTTATCGTGGTTGATTTTATCGTGGGTGATTTTATCGTGGGTAATTTCATCGAGGGTCATTTTATCGTGGGTGATTTTATCTAGTGTGATTTTATCGTGGGTGATTTTATCATTGGTAAGTTTATCGTGGGTGATTTTATCATTGGTGATTTTATTGTGGGTGATTCTATTGAGGTCGATTTTATCGTGGGTGATTTTATCTAGGGTTATTTTATCATCGGCGATTTTATAGTGGGTGATGTTATCACGACTGATTTTATAGGGTGTGATTCTCTCATGGGTACTTTTATCGACTAATATTTTATCCTGGGTCATATTATCATGGGTGATGTGATCATGGGTGATGTTATCGAGAGTGATGTTATCATGGATAATTTTATCGAGCATGATTTTATCATTAGTGATTTTATTGAGGGTGATTTTACCTTTGGTGATTTTATAGCTGGTGATTTTATTGAGGGTTATTTTATCGTTGGTGATTTTATCATGTGTGATTTTATCATGGGTGATTTTATCGTGGGTGATTTTAGTGTTTGTTATTTTATAGTGGGTGATTTTATATTGGGTGATTTTATCATGGGTGATTTTCGCATGGGTGATTTTGTCGAGTGTGATTTTGTCATGCGTGATTTTATCTTGGGTGATTTTATTGAAGGTGATTTTATTGTCAGTGATTCTGTCGAGGGTGATTTTATCATAGGTGATTTTGTCATGGGTGATTTTATCGAGTGAGACTTTATCATGGTTGATTTTATCGTGGGAGACTTTATCGTGGGTTATTCTGTCGAGGGTTATTTTCTCATTTGTGATTTTATCGAGGATGATTTTATCGTGGGTAATTTTATCGTTGGTCATTTTATCGTGCGTGAATTTATAAATTTGGATTTTATCGTGGCTGATTTTATTGGGGGCGATTTTATCGAGAGTTAATTTATTATATGTGACTTTATCGAGGGAGATTTTATCGTGGATGATTTTATCGAGCGTTATTTTATCATTAGTGATTTTGTCGAAGGTGATTTTATTGTGGGTGATTTTATAGTTAGTGATTTTATCGAGGGTGATTTTCTCGTTGGTGAATCTATCGTGGGTAATTTTATTATTGGTGATTTTATCATGGGTGATTTTATCGTGGGTGATTTTATTGGGGGTGATTCTATTGAGAGTGATTTTATCGTGGGTGATTTTATCTTAGCTGATTTTTCGTGGGTGATTTTATCGAGGGTGATTTTACCAAGGGTGATTTAAGCGTGGGTGATGTTATCGTGGGTGATTTTATCAAGTGTGATTTTATCTTGGGTGATTTTAGAGAGTGAGATTTTATCGTGGGAGATATTATCAAGGGTGATTTATCGTGGCTGATTTTGTCTAGTGTGATTTTATCGTGGATGATTTTATCATGGGTGATTTTAACGTGGGTGATTCTATCGAAGGTGATTTTATCATTGATGATTTTATCGAGGCTGATTTTATCGTGGTTAATTTTATCGTTTGCCATTTTATCATGGGTGATTGTATCGAGGGTGATTTTATCGTGGATGATTTTATCGAGGGTGATTTTATCGAGGGTGAGTTTATCGTTGGTTATTTTATCATGGGTGATTTTATCGTTGGAGATTTTATCGTGGGTGATTCTATTGAGGTTGATTTTATCGTGGGTGATTTTATCGTGGGTGATTTCTTTCAAGGATGATTTATCATGGGTGATTTTTTTGAGTGTGATTTTGTCGTTGGTGATTTTATCATGGGTGATTTTAACGTGGGTGGTTCTATTGAGGGTGATTTTATGATTGTGTATTTTATCGAGGATGATTTTATCGAGGGTGATTTTACCATGGGTGAATTTATAGTGGGTGATTTTATCAAGTGTAATTTTATCATGGGTGATTTTCTCGTGGGTGATGTTATCAAGGGTGATTTTAGCAAGGGTGATTTTATCATGGGTGATTTTATCGAGGGTGATTTTATCGAGGGTGATTTTATCGACAGTGATTTTATCATGAGTTATTTTATCGTGCGTGATTTTATCATGGGTGATTTTGTCGAGTGTGATTTTGTCGTGGGTGGTTTTATCATGGGTAATTTTATCGTGGGTGATTTCATCATTGGTGATTTTATCGAGTATGATTTTATCGTGGGTAATTTGATCATTGGTCATTTCATCGTGCGTGATTTTATAAAGGGTGACTTTATCGTGCGTGATTTTATTGGTGATTTTATCATGGGTAATTTTATATTTGGTGATTTTATCGTTGGTGATTTCCTCATTAGTGATATTATCAAGGATGATTTTATCGTGGGTAATTTTATCATTGTATCGTTAGTCATTTTATCGTGCATGATTTTCTAAAGGTTGATTTTATCGTGCCTGATTTTATTGGGGTTGATTTTATCGAGTGTGAATTTCTTATATGTCACTCTATCGAGGGTGATTTTATCGTGGATGATTTTATCGAGCCTGATTTTATCATTAGTGATTTTGTCGAGAGTGATTTTATTGTGGGCGATTTTATAGTCAGTGATTTTATCGAGGGCGATTTTATCGTTGGTGAATTTATCGTGGGTGATTTTATTATTGGTGATTTTATCATGGGTGATTTTCTCATGAGTGATTTTATCGTGGGTGATTCTATTGAGGGTGATTTTATTGAGGGTGATTTTATTGTGGGTGATTTTATCTTAGGTGATTTATCGTGGGTAATTTTATCGAGGGTGATTTTACCATGGGTGATTTTAGAGTGGGTGATGTTATTGTGGGTTATTTTATCAATTGTGGTTTTATCTTGGGTGATTTTAGCGAGTGAGATTTTATCGTGGGTGATATTATCATGGGTGATTTTGTCGATTGTGATTTTGTCATTGTTGATTTTATCATGGGTGAGTTTAACGTGGATGATTCTATCGAGGGTGATTTTATCATTGTGGATTTTATCGAGGATGATTTTATCGTGGGTGATTTTACCTTGGGTGATTTTATAGTGTGTGATTTTATCTTGAGTGATATTATCGTGGGTGAAATTATCGAGGGTGATATTATCGTGGGTGATTTTATCATGAGTGATTTTATCGTGGGTGATTTTAGCGGGGCTGATTTTATCGTGGGTGATTTTATCGTGGGTGATTTTAGTGTGGGTGAATTATTCGTGGGTGATTTTGTCGTAGGTGATTTTAGTGAGGGTTCTTTTTTCGTGTTTGATTTTATCGTGGGTGATTTTATCGTAGGTAATTTTAATGAGGGTGATTTTATCGTGGGTAATTTTATCGAAGGTGATTTTATCGTGGGTGATTTTATCATGGGTGATTTTATCGTGGGTGATTTTATCATAGGTGATTTTTATTGTGGGTGATTCTATCTAGGGTGATTTTATCGTGGGTGATTTTATCTAGGGTTATTTTATCGTGGGTGATTTTATAGTGGGTGATGTTATCGCGGGTGATTTTATAGAGTGTGATTTTATCATGGGTAATTTTATCGAGTGAGATTTTATCCTCGGTGATATTATCATGGATGATGTTATCGTGGGTGATTTATTGAGGTTGATGTTATCGTGGGTGATTTTATCGAGTGTGATTTTTCGTGGGAGATTTTATCTTGGGTGATTTTATCATCGATGATTTTATCGTCAGTGATTCTGTCGAGGGTGATTTTATCATAGATGATTTTATCGAGGATGATTTTATCGTGGGTAATTTTAACGTTGGTCATTTTATCAGGGTTGATTTTATCGTGCGTGACTTTATTGGGGGTGATTTTAGCGATGGTGATTTTATTATGGTTGATTCTATCGAGGGTGATTTTATCGTGGATGATTTTATCGAGCATGATTTTATCATTAGTGATTTTCTTGAGGATGATTTTACCTTGGGTGATTTTATAGCGGGTGATTTTATCGAGGTTGATTTAATAGTTGGTGATTTTATCGTGCGTGATTTTATCATGGGTGATTTTATAATGGGTGATTTTATAATGGGTGATTTTATCGTGGGTGATTTTATTGTGGGTGATTTTATCGTGGGTAATTTTCTCTTGGGTGATTTTATCGAGGGTCTTTTTATCATGTTTGATTTTATCAAGTGTGATTTTTTCATGGGTGATTTTATTTTAAGTGATTCTATCGAGGGTGATTTTATCATTGGTGATTTTATCGAGGTTCATTTTATCGTGGGTAATTTTAACGATGGTGATTTTATCGTGGGTGATTTTATCAAGAGAGATTTTATCACGAGTGATTTTATTGAAGGTGATTTTATCATTGGTGATTTTATCGTGGGTGATTTTAGCTTGGGTGATTTATCGAGGGTGATTTTAACGTGGGTGATTTTAGTGTGGGTTATTTTATAGTTGGTGATTTTATCGTCGATAATTTTGTCAAGGGTGATCTTATCGTTGGTGATTATATCGTGTGTAATTTTGATTGAGGGTGATTTTATCGATCGTGATTTTATCATGTGTGATTTTATCGTTGGAGATTTTATCTAGTGTGATTTTATCATGGGAGATTTTATCGTGGGTAATTTTATCGTGGGTGATTCTATTGAGGTTGATTTTATTGTGGGTGATTTTATCGAGGGTGAATTTATCATGGTGATTTTATCGAGTGAGACTTTATCATGGGTGATTTTATCGAGGGTGAGTTTATCGTTGGTTATTTTATCATGGGTGATTTTATCGTTGGAGATTTTATCGTGGGTGATTCTATTGAGGTTGATTTTATCGTGGGTGATTTTATTGAGGGTGATTTTATCGTGGGTGATTTCTTTCAAGGATGATTTGTCATGGGTGATTTTTTCGAGTGTGATTTTGTCGTTGGTGATTTTATCATGGGTGATTTTAACGTGGGTGGTTCTATTGAGGGTGATTTTATGATTGTTTATTTTATCGAGGGTGATTTTACTATGGGTGATTTTATAGTGGGTGATTTTATCAAGTGTAATTTTATCATGGGTGATTTTAGGGAGTGATATTTTATCGTGGGTGATATTATCATGAGTGATGTTATCGTGGGTGATTTCTATCAAGGGTGATTTTATCATCGGTGATTTTGTCGAGTGTGATTTTGTCGTGGGTGATTTTATCATGGCTGATTTTATTGTTGGTGATTCTATCGAGGGTGATTTTATTATTGTTGATTTTATAGAGGATGACTTTATCGTGGGTAATTTTATCGTTGCCCATTTTATTGTCGGTGATTTTATCGTGCGTTATTTTCTTGGGGGTGATTTTATCGAGGGTGATATTACTATGGCTAATTGTATCGAGGGTGATTTTATCGAGCATGATTTTATCATTAGTGATTTTATCGAGGGTGATTTTATCGTGGGTGATTTTATAGTTGCTGATTTTATCGAGGGTGATTTTATCGTTGGTGATTTTATCGTTGGTGATTTTAGCGAGTGCAATTTTATCGTGCGAGATTTTATCATGGGTAATTTTATCATGGGTGATGTTATCATGGGTGATTTTATCGTGGGTGATTTTATCGTGGGTGATTTTATCATGGGTGATTTTATCGTGGGTGATTCTGTCGAGGGTGATTTTATGATTGGTGATTTTATAGAGGATGACTTTATCGTGGGTAATTTTATCGTTGGCCATTTTATCGTCGGTGATTTTATAATGGGTGACTTTATCGTGAGTGATTATTTTGGTGATTTTATCATGTGTAATTCCATCGTGGGTGATTCTGTCGAGGGTGATTTTCTCATTGGTGATTTTATCGAGGATGGTTTTGTCATGGGTAATTTTATCGTTGGTCATTTTATTGTGCGTGATTTTATTTTGGGTGATTTTATCAACGGTGAATTTATTATATGTGACTCTATCGAGGGTGATTTTATCGTGGATGATTTTATCGAGCATGATTCTATCATTAGTGATTTTATCGAAGGTGATTTTATCGTGTGTGATTTTATAGTCAGTGATTTTATCGAGGGTGATTTTATCGTGAGTGATTTTATCGTGGGTGATTATATTGAGGGTGATTTTATCGAGGGTGATTTTATCTTGGCTAATTTATCGTGGGTGATTTTATCGATGGTGATTTTAGAGTGGGTGATGTTATCGTGGGTGATTTTATCAAGTGTGATTTTATCATGGGTGATTCTAGCGAGTGAGATTTTATCGTGGGTGATATTATCATGGGTGATGTAATCGTGGGTGATTTCCAAGGGTGATTTATCATGGGTGATTTTCTCGAGTGTGATTTTGTCATTGATGATTTTATCATGGGTGATTTTAACGTGGGTGATTCTATCGAGGGTGATTTTATCATTCATGATTTTATCGAGGATGATTTTATCGTGGTTAATTTTATCGTTGGCCATTTTATCGTGGGTGATTTTTTCGAGGGTGATTTTATCGTGGATGATTTTATCATGAGTGATTTTATCGACGGTGATTTTATCATGGGTGATTTTATCGTTGGAGATTTTATCGAGTGTGATTTTATCGTTGGAGATTTTATCAAGTGTGATTTTATCATGGGTGATTCTATTGCGGTAGATTTTATTGTTGGCGATTTTATCGAGTGTGATTTTATCATGGGAGATTTTATCGAGTGAGACTTTATCGTGGGTGATATTATCATGGGCGATGTTATCGTGGGTGATTTCTATCCAGGGTGATTTATCATGGTTGATTTTAACATGGGTGATTCTATCGAGGGTGATTTTATGATTGTTGATTTTATCAAGGATGATTTTATCGAGGGTGATTTTGCCGTGGCTGATTTTATAATAGGTGATTTTATCAAGTGTAATTTTATCACGGGTGATTTTAGCGAGTGAGATTTTATCGTGGGTGATATTATCATGGGTGATGTAATCGTGGGTGATTTCTATCAAGGGTGATTTTGTCGAGTGTGATTTTGCCGTGGGTGATTTTATCATGGATGATTTTATCGTGGGTGATTCTATCGAGGGTGATTTTATTATTGTCAATTTTATCGAGGATGACTTTATCATGGGTAATTTTATTATGGGTAATTTTATCGTGCGTTATTTTATTGGGGGTGATTTTATCGAGGGTGATTTTACTATGGGTGATTGTATCGAGAGTCATTTTATCGTGTATGATTTTATCGAGCATGATTTTATCATTAGTGATTTTTTCGTGGGTGATTTTATCGTGAGAGATTTTATCGAGGGTAATTTTATCGTAGGTTATTTTAACGTTGGTAGTTTTATTGTCGATGACTTTATCAAGGGTGATTTTATCGTGCGTGATTTTATCGAGGGTGATTTTATCGTGGGTGATATTATCATGGGTGATGTTATCGTGGGTGATTTTATCATTAGGTGTTTTATCGAAGGTGATTTTGTCGTGTGTGATTTTATAGTGGGTGATTTTTATCGAGGGTAATTTTATCGTTGGTAATTTTATCAAAGGTGATTTTATCGAGTGTGATATTGTCGTGGGTGGTTTTCTCATGGATAAAATCATCCTTGATAAAATCAACCATGATAAAACCAACCACAATAAAATCACCATTGATAAAATATTTCTTGCTAAAATCACCCACAATAAAATCACCCCAGCTAAAATCACCCACGATTAAATCACCCATGAAAACATCACCCACGATAAAATTACCATTGATAAAATCTGTCTTGCTAAAATCACCCACGATAAAATCACCCTCGATAAAATCATCAAATATAAAATCACCGATGATAAAATCACCCCTAATAAAATCACCCACGATAAAATCACCGTTGATAGAATCACACTCGATAAAATCACCGACAATAAAATAGCCTACGATATAATCACCCATGATACAATGATCCTCGATAAAATCATCCATGATAAAATCACCCACGATAAAATCACCATTGATAAAATTTGCCTTGATAAAATCACCCCAGCTAAAATCACCCAGGATAAAATCACCCAAGAAAACATCACCCACGATAAAATCATAAACTATAGAATCACCCAGGATAAAATCACACTTGATAAAATCGCCTGGGATAAAATCACCGTTGATAAAATCACCCTCGATATAATCACCGACAATAAAATAGCCTAAAATAAAATCACCCATGATAAAATAACCCACGAGAACATCAGTCTTTATAAAATCACCCACAATAAAATCACCCTCTATAAAATCACCGTCAATAAAATCACCCACGATAAAATCACCCACGATAAAATCATCCTCAATAAAATCAACCATGATAAAACCAACCACAATAAAATCACCATTGATAAAATCTGTCTTGCTAAAATCACCCATGATAAAATCACCCCAGCTAAAATCACCCAGGATTAAATCAGCCATGAAAACATCACCCAGGATAAAATCACCATTGATAAAATCTGTCTTGCTAAAATCACCCACAATAAAATCACCCTAGCTATATCACCCACGATAAAATCACCCATGAAAACATCACCCACGATAAAATCACCCTCGATAAAATATCAACTATAAAATCACCGATGATAAAATCACCCCTAATAAAATCACCCACGATAAAATCACTGCTAATAGAATCACACTCGATAAAATCACCAACAATAAAATAGTCTACAATAAAATCACCCATGATAAAATCACCCACGATAACATCAGTCATGATAAAATCACCCATAATAAAATCACCCTCAATAAAATCACCCTCAATAAAATCACCCATGATAAAATAATCCTCGATAAAATCCTCCATGATAAAATCACCCCCGCTAAAATCACCCACGATAAAATCACCCCCCTAAAATCACCCACGATAAAATCACTCATGTTAATATCACTAACGATAAAATTATCCTCGATAAAATTACCCTAGTTAATATCACCCCTGATAAAATCACCCACGATGAAATCACCCTAGCTAAAATCGCCCACGATAAAATCACCCTAGATAAAATCACCCCTAACAAAATCACCCATGATAAAATCACCCTTAAAAATTCACCCACAATAAAATCACCCTGGATAAAATCACCAACGTTAAAATCACTCACACTAAAATCATCCACGATCAAATCACCTATGATAAAATCATCCTAGATAAAATCACCCACGATAAAATCACCCACGATAAAATCGCCCATGACAAAATCAGCCACGATAAAATCATCCACGATAAAATCACCCTTGATAGAATCACCCATATTAAAATCACCCTTGATAAAATCAACCCCAATAAAATCACGCACGATAAATTCACCAATGATAAAATCACCCCCAATAAAATAAACCACGATAACACCAGGCATGATAAAATCACCCACGATAACATCAGTCATGATAAAATCAACCACAATAAAATCACCCTCGATAAAATCACCCTCAATAAAATCACAAACGATATAATCACCCACGATAAAATGATCCTCAATAAAATCAACCATGATAAAATCAACCATGATAAAATCACCCACGATAAAATCACCGTTGATAAAATCTGCCTTGATAAAATCACCCCAGCTAAAATCACCCAGGATAAAATCACCCATGAAAACATCACCCACGATAAAATAATAAACTATAGAATCACCCAGGATAAAATCACACTTGATAAAATCACCTTTGGGAATGGAGTAAGTATTTGGACGATGCACTTTGGGCTCAGCACACAGCTTATCGAACACCTTTGGGAATGTCTCCTTTTCGCATAGTATATGGCAAGCCTTGTCACCTACCTGTAGAGCTCGAGCACAAGTCCTACTGGGCTGTGAAAAGTTGTAACTTAAGCATGGAGGAAGCTGGTCAACACAGAAAATTGGACCTGCAGGAGCTTGAGGAAATCAGACAACAAGCCTATGAGAACTCTAAATTATATAAAGAAAAGGTGAGGAAGTTTCATGACGAGCATATGAAATTATTCACGTATTCCCGCATGGAGCAATTGAAATTAAAAATTTAACAACTGTGTCTATACATAAGGTCAACGGGCACCAGCTTAAATTATTCTATGAACAAGGAATAGCTGACGCTGCCCCTATAGTTAATTTAACGGATCTTATGTTGCAGTAATTTATTTATGCAAATTTTTGTGACACACAACCGTCGCAGGTACATTACTTTTTATGTATTTCTTAATTACATTAAGGACAATGTCATTTTCTAAGTGGGGGGTAGCTTAAAGCGACTTTACTAAACATTAGTATCTATATATTTGCACGCCTGAGCCATATAAGTTAGTAAGACAATTGTACATTCAGATACAAATTTTTATCCTTTCAAATAGTGAGCTGTATTCAAAGTAATTTTCAAAACCATTCATGATTTGCCTATTTAGATTAATACAAAGTCAACTGTAAGATTAGATTGGTTCTTATAATTTAAAACACAGAATATTCGAAACTATTAAGAGAAGAAAATTTAACCCAAGGTGAGAATTGAGCCTTGTTTCTTTGATATGTGTGATTATTCCATCTGTATAAGTTGTGCCAGAATTTGATTTTATTCTCTGAGTAGATTATATTGAATTTATGCATTCACGGAAAATGATTGAGGCCATGTTTGTTGCAGCCCACTAACCAAATAAAGCCAACCCATTTCGCAGTACAATCACTAGTCACCCTGTTGAGCTTATAACCCTTTTCTTTGTTTATTCCCTAAACGATACAAGCCGCAAGCCGAAAAACCAGTAACACCTTGAATTCTTGGTGAAGATAGGAAAGGCTCGAAGGATTCTGATTCATGGTTTGAGCAAAGCTCAAAAGTGTGAGGTAATTATTCATAATCCAGGAACAACAGTATAAAAAGAAGAAGAAACTGATAAAGAATGGCCAAGATTATGGTCAAATACAAATACAAAATCAGTGACAAAAGAGGCAAAGAAAAAGGAAATTGTGAAAAATCATGCTTCACAGAAAGTAGAAAATATGCAGAAAAGGCCCACACACAAAGGACATTTTGAGAGCCGAGCTATCTCAACGAGAGTTCTCTCTTTTAAAACCAGCGTCCCGTTAATTATCCTACCTTTAAAATATAAGCCATAGCCCCATTACAAGCCATATAAAAAGACCTTGAGATTCCGTGGATGAATGGTATTCAAACAAAATCGAAATTAGAATATTCTCAAGCCTATGGTAACGACTTTGCAGAATGAGAATCTTGAGAGAAAACAGCACCCGTGAGAGAGCAGTAAAGAGTGAAACACTTTCCAGGAGAGGACTCTCAAAATAAGTTGACAATGATCTGTGTTTAAGTTATGAGAATAATATTTAATCTGTATTATACTTTGTGTTGATAAGAAATATGCCTTATGCATGGATGAGCTTTTCTGAAAACAGTCCAGATTTACTGAATATTGTCTTATAATTTATTTGCCCAGGAGTGCAAATGATTTAAGTGTGGGGTATTTGATAGAACCCTAAATTAACATTTCTAATTTAACTAACAACCTTATTTAAGTATTCGTAAATGTATAAATAAACTAAATTCTCCATAAATTATATGTTGTAGCATATTACAAGGTTAGAAGTAAATAACATGTTAAAAACAACATATTTTCAGTTTGATGATCACTAAGTTCTTTGACAATATCTTTCAACTCAGTGCCCCTAAAATCACGATTCTTGATACAGGTTAAAATAGACATCTAAGGCTTTTGATAGAAACCGGAATCACGAAATTTGGTGAAGAAATGGATTTTTTATGAACAGTCAAAGTCAAGACAACTGCAGAGTGCGAAGACAGAAAAGTTGACCTTAGAGAAATTGGGCTCCAGGATGCTGAGAAGCTCCAAAAATCACCAAATTTGTCCCAAATGAAAGAGGATCCATAGGGCTTCAATTCAGACTTTGAATGACACAAATCGGACTTAAAATGGATTTTTGGCAAGCCATTAAAGTAAACTCAACAGAAGCTGCGATCAGCTGAAGAAAGCGAAAGACCAATTTCAATAATTGAGGCCCAGTGGACTCGCCTTGGCCTCTAAAATCGCGAATCCAGTCTCATTGGAAAATAGATTCGAGTATCTATAATTGGAGACTTGAATCAAGTAAAACAGTGGAGAAATGAGAAAGTTATGTATATCCTAAGTTGAGCACACGCATCTGAACAAGGGAAGCACACGAGTTGAAGAAGATCGGGCCAACTTCGCAAGGGCACGCCCAATAAGCGAAAGCCATGCATCCTATAAGTAGATAGAACTCCTTTGTAATAGTAGTAGATCAATTCATTAGCAAACAAAAGCATAGAAGTTCAGTTTTCCTTACGCTCTTGCAAGATAGTTTAGCTGCAATGAAGAAGAACGCGTTCTCTTTGTTGCCTAGTGATAGCAGTAGTTTCGTTTCTTGATCTTAGTTCAATAACAAGTAAGTTCAATTCATATTGCGTAATGATTCTGTCACTGTTTTACATTCTTGATTCTTGCACATTTTTCTTGATTCTGTTCATTCATTTGTAGTAGTTTCCGCGCCATTTACCGATTTGTTTGTTAAAGATTTGCATTCTTTAGTTTCTTGATTTCTATATCCGAAAATCTGAAAGTTTCCAAAGATTAAATTCAGTAGAGGATTGTCTCTTGACACTTCATGAAAATTGAGGGCAATTGGATGTCTTCCAATGGTGAAATCACTAGCTCTGGATTCCAGTGAAGCTCAGCACAATTCCACGTGAATTTTCTCTCAAGAAACCTTCACAAAAATCATCATCTTACACGCGCTTCGATTCTGCATTTTAATTCATTTCGTTCTTGCTTAATTGTTGCTTTGGTCTGATCTCCATTTTAGTTTCGTTTAATTCTAGTTGTAGCACATCATAATCTTGGTTTGAATTGTAATTCATAATCTGTCATTCTCTTTTCACAAGTGAATTCGCATGTTAGTCAACAGTTCTTTTATCTAACATTACATTCACTAGTTGCAACGGTACTTAGATTCATTACTTTAGCTAAAATCAGTGTCCATGCATTATATGTCCAAAACCCCCCTACATAGTAAGATACTACAAGCATTCCATTCATAAGCATTTCAGTTCAATCTTTAACCACATTGCTGGATCCATTCGTTAAATCTTGCACCATGCACTGCACATAAAATCATAAATTCAATACTGACCTCAGCAGCAACAAAATTACATTCTAGCATCCCCACAATTTGCATCTTCATCTAGAAAACATAGAATCAACAGCACCTCTGAAATTGCTCCACGGATTGACACCTTTGGTCCTCTCCTATACTACAGTTAAGGGGATTTAAGAAAATTTGTTGGATAAAATCACAAGCGACAGTGGTCTTATCACACCCTCGATAAAATAAACCACGATAACATCAGTCATGATAAAATCACCCACGATAACATCAGTCACAATAAACTCACCCACAATAAAATCACCCTCGCTAAAATCACCCTCAATAAAATCACCCACGATAAAATCACCGTTGATTAAATCACCCACGATAAAATCACCCATGAAAACATCACCCTCAATAAAATCACGCTCGATAAAATCATTCACTAGAAATCACCCATGATAAAATCACCCCAATAAAATCACCCCAATAAAATCACCGTTGAGAAAATCACCCACGTTAAAATCATCCCCGCTAAAATCACCCACAAGAAAATCACCCATGATAAAATCACCCACAATAAAATCGCTCATGATAAAATCACCCACAATAAAATCACCAACGTTAAAATTACCCACGACAAAATTACCCACGACAAAATCACCCACGATAAAATCATGCTGGATAAAATCATCCACGATAAAATCACCCTTGTTAGAATCACGCACGATAAAATTATCCTCGATAAAATCACCCAGGATAAAACACCCACAATAAAATCAACCACGATAAAATCCCACCCGCTAAAATCACCCAAGATATAATCACCCGCAATAAAGTCACCCTTGATAAAATCACCCACGATAAAACCATCGTCGATAAAATCACCCACGATAAAATCACTGACACGAAAATCACCCACAGTAAAATTGTCGATGATAATGCAATACCCAAAATGTGCTTCTACTTGGGAGTTGGAAGATGAGATGAGAGCATCAAATCCCTTGCTCTTTGATTATGAGTATAATTTTCGAGGACGGAAATTCTTGTTGTTGGGGAGATTGTAAAAGTCAGATATTATATTTTTCTCTTTGATGGTGATTATAATTTTCGAGGACGAAAATTCTTATTGTTGGGGAGATTATGAGAGCCCAATTTTGAGTAAACCCTAAGCCTAATTACTTAGAAAGGGGAGAGATTATAAATAGTCTATTTAACCCTAATCCTCCCATTTTTCACTCTTGCTTTTAGAAAATCCTAATTTTTCCGTCTCTCAAATTTCTCTCAATTGTTTCAAAGAATTCTCTTTCAATTCTTATCTCTTTGAAAATTCGAGAACACCGGGGGAAAGAGCGTGAAGAGTAGATTAACTATATCTGAATAGAATTTCATTTTGAGATCCTTTAAAGGTAAGGGAAGCTAATTAAACAAAATTATTCATGATTTATTGGATTATTATGTGTGTTTTTGTGTTATTATGTGAGATTTATTAAAACTATATTGATTATTATATTTGAAAGTGTGATTTGGGTTTCGCTCTGAGATTAAGACCCTATTTCCGCTTGATTTTATTTCGAATTTCGGAAAGTGTTCTTGATAAAAGTTGTAGGTCTAGATGTTATCTAATTCCTGGTTTTATTTCACCTAAAAAGGATAAGTATAACTCAAGATACAATTTTTTTCGTAATTAAAGGTCAAGCTGTCACGAAAACTATTCGCTTGGAAATTACGAACCCCTTTTGGGATGTTTTGGTTACAAATTTGGGAAAGTTTTCTTCATAAAAGTTTTAGCCCTAGGTGTTATCTAATTAATGGCTTTTATTTTACATAAAAATAATGTGTAAAACATAAGATATTAATTTTTGAGTGATTAAAGGTCATGCAATGAGGGTGAACGAAATATTTTCGAAAGTATTTTTACTTGAGCGAAAGTTTATTAATTTTGGATAATCATTCATCTTCTAATTTGTATTAAAAGAGTATATATATGTGAAATGTGATAAAATATTATAAGATATGTTATATAATAAATTATTTAGTTATGTGATATGTGATTTGGTGATGTATTGTGATTGGAATTGGATTATGGAATGAGATTGCTGATGTGATGTTGTGAATGATGATTAGTGATTTGTGAATATAAAATGATGAGCATGAAATGGGCATGAGGCCGTGTAGTTCATATTGAGGATAAGTTTATTATGATGTGAATGAAATGTGGTAGTTTAGTGTGTATGGATCTAGGGATATGTCATAAGGTATCCAGACCTCAATGTGGATTAAAGTCATATAGACTAAGACCACATGTTGTGAGAGGTCGATGGAGGTTCCATCAGTTGCTCTAAAAAGACAACTAGATGGAACTACCTTGATGTGGTGTTGGTTATGAGTAGTGAGGGGATGACCCTGAGGTGAAAAAGACTCAATTAGTCGGTCGTGATAAGACCTGAGGTCCTGTTTTTGTTATATGGATGGCGTTGAGGTGATAAAGACTCAGTTAGTCGGTCGTGATCAGACCCGAGGTCCTGTTTTTGATACATGGATGGCGCTGAGGTGAAAAAGACTCAGTTAGTCGGTCGTTATAAGACCCGAGGTCTTGTTTTTTATACATGGATGGCGCTGAGGTGAAAAAGACTCATTTAGTCGGTCGTTATAAGACCCGTGGTCCATGTTTATACATCAGGTGCTAGCCTTAGATATCCGAGATCCACACAGTCTTCTGGAAGGCGTCAATCTTGATTGTGAATGTGTTTGGAATGTGTAAAGTCTTTGGTAGACCCTTACACTTGTATGAAATTTAATACTTACATTTAAATGATTTTATGAATTCCATATGATTTATCTTGTTGTTTACATTAACTTACCCTTTCTTTTTATGTTTGTGGTTTTGTTGATACTACGATGATCGTGTCTTGACACGGGGGCAGATAGCAATGCAGGTGAAAGCTAAACAATAGCTTCAAGTTTTACCTAAGAGAGAATTAATTCTATGCTGATGAATAATTTCACGAAGCTTTTGTGAAGATTTTATTTTGAAGTGAAATTTTATGTACTCAGATGTTTCATGTTATATGATGTTTTGAAAATTATTAATAATGTATTAGTAGATTTTTATTCCATTATAACAACAAAATAGGTATAGTTTTGCTTCGTTACAAAATCACCCATGATAAAATCACGTACGATAAAATCACCCTCGATAGAATCACCCATGATAAAATCAACCACGATAAAATCACCGTTGATACAATCACCCACAATAAAATCATCGACACTAAAATCACTCATGATAAAATCACACCCGATAAAATCACCCTCGATAAAATAACCCTCGATAAAGTCACCCATGAGAAAATCATCCTCGACAAAATCACTTTCAACAAAACCACCTACGCTAAAATCCCCCACGATAAACTCACCCACAATAAAATCACTCATGATAAAATCACCGTCGATAAAATCACCCTCAATAAAATCACCCATGATAAAATCACCTACGATAAATTCATCCTCGATAAAATCATGCACGATAAAATCACCCTGGATAGAATCACCCATGATAAAATCAAGCACGATAAAATCACCGTTGATAAAATCACGCACGATAAAATCACCCAGGATAAAATAACTCAGGATAAAATCACTCATGATAAAATCACCTACGATAAAATCACCAACAATAAAATGACCAACTTTAAAATTACCCACGATCAAATCACCCTCGATAAAATCACCAATGATAAAATTACCCTCGACAGAATCACCCAGGATAAAATCACATATGATAAAATCACCGACGACAAAATTACACTCAATAAAATCACCCTCGATAAAATTACCCTCGACAGAATCACCCAGGATAAAATCACCCAGGATAAAATCACATATGATAAAATCACCCACGACAAAATTACACTCAATAAAATCACCCTCGATAAAATCACCCACGATAAAATCACCCACTCTAAAATAACCCAATAACATCCCCCTTGATAAAATCACCAACGATAAAGCTACCGTCGATTAAATCAGCTATGATAAAATCACCCACGAAAAAATCACCTACACGAAAATCACCAACAATAAAATCACACATGATAAAATCACCCTAGACAAAATCACCCTCAATAAAATCACCCACACTAAAATCACCCTCGAAAAAATAACCCTCGATAAACTCACCCACGATAAAATCATCCATGATAAAATCACCCTCGACAAAATCACCTTCGACAAAATCACCCACAATAAAATCAACCACAATTAACTCACACAAACTAAAATCACCCATGATAAAATCACCCTCGATAATATAACCCATGGTAAAATCAACCTCGATAAAACCACCCACGCTAAAATCACCCTCGATAAAATCACCCACTATAAAATTACCGACGATAAAATCACCCTCGATAAAATCACCAACAATAAAATCATCCACCATAAAATCACCTTCGATAAATCACTCTGATAAAATAAACTAAGATAAAATCACTCTCAATAGAATCACCCACGATAAAATCACCAATAATAAAATCACCGACTATAAAATCCCTCTCAATAGAATCATCCATGATAAAATCACCCACAATAAAATTATGGTCGAGAAAATCATCGAGGATAAAACCACCCTCGATAGAATCACCCACGTTAAAGTCACTCACACTAAAATCACCCATGATAAAACCACTGTCGATAAAATCACCCTCAATAAAATCACCCAAGATAAAATCACCCACGATTAAATCACCCATTATAAAATTACCCACGATAAAATCACCCTCGATCAAATCACCAATAATAAAATCACCCACGATAAAATCATCCACAAGAAAATCACCCAGGATAAAATCATCCACGATAAAATCACCCAAGATAAAATCACCCACGATTAAATCACCCATTATAAAATTACCCACGATAAAATCACCCTCGATCAAATCACCAATAATAACCCACGATAAAATCACCCTCAATACGATAAAATCACCCACGATAAAATTACCCTCAATAGAATAACCCATGATTAAATCAGCCACGATAAAATCACCCAAGATAAAATCAGCCACGATAAAATCACCCAGGATAAAAACACACATGATAAAATCACCCTCGACAAAATCACCTTTAACAAAATCACCTACGACAAAATCACCCACGATAAAATCACCCACTCTAAGATAACCCATTCTAAAATCACCTAGGATAAAATCACCCATGATAAAATCACTCATGATAAAATCACCCATCAAAAAATCACCCACGATAAAATCACCCTCGACAAAATAACCCTCAATAAACTCACCCACGATCAAATCACCCACATAAAATCACCCTCGACAAAATCACCTTCGACAAAATAACCCACTATAAAGTCAACCACGATTTTCTCACCCACACTAAAATCACCCATGATAAAATCACCCTTGATAAAATCACCCATGGTAAAAAAAACCTCGATAAAATCACCCATGATAAAATCACCCTCGATAAAATCACCGACGATAAAATCACCCACTATAAAATTACTGACGATAAAATCACCCTTGATAAAATCACCCATGGTAAAATCATTCTCGATAAAATCACCCATAATAAAATCACCATCGATAAAATCACCCACGATAAAATCACTCACTATAAAATTACCATGATAAAATCACACTCGATAAAATCACCCATGATAAAATCACCCTCGATAAAATTACCCACGATAAACCACGATCAAATGACCCATTATAAAATAACCCACCCTAAAATCACAAACGATATAATCACCCATGATAAAATCACCCACGATAAAATCACCCTCAATAGAATCACCCACGATAAAATCACCCAAGATAAAATCACCCACGATAAAATCACCCATGATAAAATCACCCTCGAGAAAATCACACTCGATAAAATCACCCTCGAGAAAATTACCCACGATAAAATCACCCACTCTAAAATAACCCAAACTAAAATCACCTACGATAAAATGACGCCTGATAAAATCACCCATAAAAAAATTACCCACAATAAAATCACCCTCGAAAAAATAACCCTCGATAAACTCACCCACGATAAAATCACCTATGATAAAATCACTGTCGACAAAATCACCTTCGACAAAATCACCCACAATAAAATCAACAACGATTAATTCAACCAAACTAAAATCACCCATGATAAAATCACTCTCAATAAAATAACTCATGGTAAACTCAACCTCGATAACATCACCCATAGTAAAATCACCCTAGATAAAATTACCCATGATAAAATCATCCACCATAAAATCACTCTGGATAAAATCACCCATGATAAAATCACCCACGATAAAATCACCAATAGTAAAATCACCGATGATAAAATCCCTCTCAATAGAATCACCCATGATAAAATCACCCACGATAAAATTATGGTCGAGAAAATCATCCACGATAATATCACCCTCGATAGAATCACCTACGTTAAACTCACTCACACTGAAATCACCCATGATAAAATCACTGCCGATAAAATCACTCTCAATAAAGTTACCCAAGATAAAATCATCAAAGATAAAATCACGCAAGATAAAATCACCCACCATTAAATCACCCATTATAAAATTACCCACAATAAAATCACCAATAATAAAATAACACACGATAAAATCACCCTCAATACGATAAAATCACCCAGGATAAAAGCATCCACAAGAAAATCACCCAGGATAAAATCACCCACGATAAAATCACCCATGACCAAATCACCCATGATAAAATCACACTCGATAAAATCACCCATCATAAAATCAACCTCGATAAGATTACCCACGACAAAATCACCCACTCTAACATAACCCACTCTAAAATCACCTACGATAAAATCACCCATGATAAAATCACCCATCAAAAAATCACCTACGACAAAATCACCCACGATAAACTCACCCACACTAAAATCGCCCACGATAAAATCACCCTTGATAAAATCACCCACGATAAACTCACCCACGATAAAATCACCCACGATAAAATTACCCTTGATAAAATCACACACGATAAAATCAGCCCCGCTAAATTCACCCACGATAAAATCACCCATGATAAAATCACCCATGATAATATCACCCTCGATAATTTCACCCATGATAATATCACCCACGATACAATCACTCATCGTAAAATAACCATTGATAAAATCATCCTCGATAAAATCAACAATGATATAATAACCCTTAATAGAATCACCCATGTTAAAATCACCCATGATAAAATCACCGATGAAAAAATCACACTCGACAAAATCATCCATGATAAATCACCCTTGATAAAAATCATCCACGATAACATCACCCATGATAATATTACCCACGATAAAATCTCACCCGCTAAAATCACCCATGATAAAATCACACTTGATAAAATCATCCACGATAAAATCACACTCGATAAAATTACCCACGATTAAATCACCAACTATAAAATAACCCACACTAAAATCACCTACGACAAAATCACTCATAATAAACTCACCCACGCTAAAATCACCCACGATTAAATGACCCATGATAAAATCACTACTAATAAAATCACCCACGATAAAATCACAAACGATAAAATCACCCTCGATAAAATCACTGACTATAAAATCACCCATGATAAAATCACCCTCGATAAAATCACTAATGATAAAATCATGCTTGATAAAATCATCCACGATAAAATCACCCTCGAAAGAGTCACATATAATCAATTCACGCTCGATAAAATCACCCCCAATAAAATCCCGCACGATAAAATCAACCTTTATAAAATCACGCACGATAAAATCAACGTTTTTAAAATTACCCACAATAAAATCATCCTCGATAAAATAACCAATGAGAAAATCACCCTCGATAGAATCAATCACGATAAAATCACTAATAAAATCACGCACGATAAAATAATCCTTTATAAAATCACGCACGATAAAATCATTCTTTATAAAATCACGCACGATAAAATGATCCTTTATAAAATCACCCACGATAAAATGACCAATGATCAAATTACGCACGTTAAAATGACCAATGATGAAAATACCCACGATAAAATCATACTCGACAAAATCACCAATGATAAAATCACCCTCGACAGAATCACCCACGATAAAATCACCCACGATAAAATCACCCATGATAAAACCACCAACAACAAAATCACACTCGACAAAATCACCCATGATAAAATTACCCACGATAAAAACACTCATGATAAAATCACCCTCTATAAAATCAACCACGATAACATCACCCATGATAATATCACCGACGATAAAATCACCCTTGATAACATCAACCATGATAGAATTACCCACTATAAAATCAGCCATGATAAAATCACTAATGATAAAATGATGCTCGATAAAATCATCCACGATAAATTCACCCTCAATACAATCAACCGTAGTAAAATCAGCCTCGATAAAATCACCCCCAATAAATAACGCATGATAAAATCACCCACGATAAAATTACCCACGATAAAGTCATCCTTGATAAAATCAACAATAATAAAATCACCCTCGATAGAATAACCCACGATAAAATCAGCCATGATAAAATCACCCACGACAAAATCACACTCAACAAAATCACCCATGATATAATCACCCTTGATAGAAATCACCCACGATAACATCACCCATGATAATATCACACACGATAAAATCTCACTCGCTAAAATCACACATGATAAAATACACTTGATAAAATCACCCACTATAAAATCACCCTCGATAAAATAGACAATGATAAAATCACCCTCGATAAAATAACCCACGTTAAAATCACCCATGATAAAATCACCAACTACAAAATCACACTCGACAAAATCACCCATGATAAATCACCCTTGGTAGAAATCACCCACGATAACATCACCCATGGTAATACCAACCACGATAAAGTCTAACTCGATAAATCCACCCATGATAAAATCACCCTCGATAAAATCACCCACGATAAAATCAACCTCTATAGAATAACCCACGATAAAATCATCCACGATAAAATCACACTCGATAAAATCACACTCGATAAAATTACCCACGATTAAATCACCAACTATAAAATAACCCACACTAAAATCACCTACGACAAAATCACTCATAATAAACTCACCCACGCTAAAATCACCCACGATAAAATCACCTTCGATAAATCACCCAAGCTAAAATCACCCACGATAATATCACCAATGATAAAATCACCGACTATAAAATCACCATCGATAAAATCACTTGTTATAAAATCACCCACTATAAAATCACCCATGGTAAAATCACCGTCGATAAAATCAACAA
The DNA here is from genome assembly GCA_016859785.1 of Macrotyloma uniflorum. Lineage (NCBI taxonomy): Eukaryota > Viridiplantae > Streptophyta > Magnoliopsida > Fabales > Fabaceae > Macrotyloma > Macrotyloma uniflorum. Next base: position 83,858 of record BDMB01000152.1, read on the forward strand.
TGATAAAATCAGCCTCGATAGAATTACCCACGATAAAATCACCCATGATAAAATCACCAACGACAAAATCACACTCGACAAAATCACTCATGATAGAAATCACCCACGATAACATCACCCATGATAATATCACCCACGATAAAGTCTAACTCGATAAAATCACCCATAATAAAATCACCCACAATAGCATCAACCTCAATAGAATCACCCACGATAAAATCTCCCACGATAAAATCACCCACGATAAAATCACCCTCCATAGAATCACGCACGATAAAATCACCCACGATAAAATCACACTCGATAAAATCACCCACGATAACATCACCCACCATAAAATCAGCCTCGATAAAATCACCCTTGATCAAATCACCCACGATAAAATCACCCACGATAAAATCACTCATGATAAAATCACCGACACTAAAATCACTCACGATAAAATCACCCATGATAAAATCACCCTTGATCAAATCACCCACGATAAAATCACCAACGATAAAATCACTCATGATAAAATCACCGACACTAAAATCACTCATGATAAAATCACCCACGATAAAACTACCCACCATAAAATCACCCTCGATAAAATCACTAATAATAAAATCACCCAAGATAAAATCATCCACGATAAAATAACTCTCGATAAAGTCACCCACGATAAAAACACCAACGATAAAATCACACTCGATAAATTACCCATGATAAAATTACAAACGATAAAATCGCCCACTATAAAATAACCCACACTAAAATCACCTACGATATAATTACCCACGATAAAATAACCCATGATAAAATCATCAAAGATAAAGTCACCCATGGTAAAATAAACCTCGATAAAATCAGCCATGGTAAAATCAACCTCGATAAAATCACCCACAATAAAATCACATACTATAAAATTACCAACAACAAAATCACCCACGACATAATCACCCTCGATAAAATCACCCTTAATAGAATCACCCACGATAAAATCAGCAAAGATAATATCACCCATGATAAAATCACCTCGACAAAATCACCCACAATAAAATCACGTACTATAAAATTACCCAGAAAAAAATCACCCTCGATAAAATCACCCACGATAAAATCACCCTCAATAAAATCACCCACGATAAAATAAGCCAAGATAGAATCACACACGATATAATCACCCATAATAAGATCACCCTAGATAAAATTACAGACAATAAAATCACACTCGATATAATCACCCATGATAAAATTACCCCCGATAAATCACCCTTGATAGAAATCATCCACGATAACATCACCCATGATAATATCACCCACGATAAAGTCTCACTCGATTAAATCATCCATGATAAAATCACCCTCGATAAAATCATCCACGATAAAATCAACCTCAATAGAATCACCCACGATAAAATCACGCACGATAAAATAACACTCGATAAATCTCAAATGATAAAATCACCCATGATAAAATCACCAACGATAAAATCACCCTCGATAAAATTACCCACGCTAAATCAGCAACTATAAAATAACCCACTCTAAAATCACCTACGGCAAAATTATCATAATAAACTAACCCACGATAAAATCACCCTTGATAAATCACCCACGATAAAATCACTCACGATAAAATCACCCACGATAAAATCACCCACGATAAAATCACCAATGATAAAATCACCAACGATAAAATCACCCGTGATAAAATCACCCGTGATAAAATCACCCGTGATAAAATCACCCGTGATAAAATCACCCGTGATAAAATCACCCGTGGTAAATTCACTCTCGATAAAATCACCCACGATAAAATCATCCTCGATAAAATTACCAACGATAAAATTACCCACGATAAAATCACCCACGATAAAATCAACCACGATAAAATAACACACACTAAAATCACCTACGACAAAATCACCCATGATAAACTCACCAACACTAAAATCAGCCACGATAAAATCACCCATGATAAAATAACCCACGATAAAATCACCCTCAATAGAATTACCCACGATAATATCACCCCCGATAAAATCAACCACGATAAAATCACACACGGTAAGATCGCCCACCATAAAATCACCCACAATAAAATCACCCATGATAATATCACGCACGATAAAATTATTGACAGTAAAATCGCCCTCGAGAGAATCACCTAGAATAAAATCACGCACGATAAAATCACCGTTAATAAAATCACCAACGATAAAATCACCAATGATAAAATCACCAAGCTAAAATCATCCATGATAAAATCACCCATGATAAAATCACGCACGATAAAATCACACACGATAAAATCACCCACAATAAAATTACCCATGATAAAATCACACTTGATAAAACAACCCACAATAAAATCACCCATGGTAAAATAAACCTCGATAAAATCATCCCTGGTAATATCAACATCGATAAAATCACCCACAATAAAATCACGTACTATAAAATTACCCACAACAAAATCACCCACGATAAAATCAACCTCGATAAAATCACCCACAATAAAATCACCCTCAATAGAATCACCTACGATAAAATCAGCCAAGATAAAATCACCTACGATAAAATCACCCATGATAAGATCACCCTCGATAAAATCACTCACGAAAAAATTACAGACGATAAAATCACACTCGATAAAATCACCCATGATAAAATTACCCACGATAAACTCACCGATTATAAAATAACCCACACTAAAATCACCTACGATAAAATTACCCATGATAAAATCACCCTCTACAAAATCAAGAACGATAAAATTACCCATGATAAAATCACACTTGGTAAAATCACCCACGATAAAATCACCAATGAAAAGATCGCCCACGACAAAATCACCCACGATAAAATCCTGCATGATAAAATCATCCACGATAAAATCACCCTCGATAGTATCACCCAAAATAAAATCACCCTCAATAAAATCAACCCGAATAAAATCACCCACGACAAAATTGCGCACGATAAAGTTATCCTCGATAAAATGAACAATGATAAAATCACCCTCGACAGAATCACCCACGTTATAATCACCATGATAAAATCACCAACGACAAAATCACACTCGACAAAATCACCCATGATAAATCACCCTTGATAGAAATCATCCACGATAAAATCACCCATGATAATATCACCCACGATAAAGTCTCACTCGCAAAAATCACCCATGATAAAATCACCCACGATAAAATCAACTTTAATAGAATCACCCACGATAATATCACCCATAATAAAATAACACTCGATAAATCTCCAACGATAAAATCACCAACGATAAAATCACCCTCGATAAAATTAGACACGATAAAATCACCAACGATAAAATCACCAACAATAAAATCACCAATGATAAAATCACCTTTGATAAAATTACCCACGATAAAATCATAAACTATAAAATAACCCACTCTAAAATCACCTACGGCAAAATTACTCACAATAAACTCACCCACGCTAAAATCACCCACGATAAAATAACCCTCACTAAAATCACCTACAACAAAATCACCCACGATAAACTCACCCACACTAAAATCGCCCACGATAAAATCACCCTTGATAAAATCACTCACGATAATATCACCCTTGATAATTTCACCCACGATAATATCACCAAACACAAAATCACGCTCGATAAAATCACCAACAATAAAATCACCTATGATAAAATCAATCACCCACGATAAAATCAGCCAACATCAAATAACCCACGATAAAATCACCCTCAATAGAATTACCCACGATAAATTCACCCCCGATAAAATCACCCACGATAAAATCACACACGATAAAATCGCCCACCATAAAATCATCCACATTAAAGTCACCCATGATAAAATCACGCAAGACAAAATTACCGACGGTAAAATCACCCTCAAGAGAATCACCCAAGCTAAAATCATCCACGATAAAATCAGCTATGATAAAATCACCCATGATAAAATCACGCACGGTAAAATCACCCACGATAAAATCACCCATGGTAAAATAAACCTCGATAAAATTACCCACGATAAAATCACCCTCGATAAAATCACCCTCGATAAAATCACCCATGATAATATCACGCACTATAAAATTACCCACGATAAAATCACCCTCGATAAAATCACTAATAATAAAATTACCCACGATAAATTCACTCTCGAAAAAATCACCCACGATAAAATCACCCCTGATAAAATGACACTTGATAAAATCACACAGGATAAAATCACACATGATCAAATCACAGTTGATAAAATCACACATGATAAAATCACCCTCGATAAAATCACCCACGATAAAATCAACCACGATAAAATCAGCCTCGATAAAATCACCCATGATAAAATCACGCACGATAAAATCACCCACAGTAAAATCACCCACGATAAAATCACCGACACTAAAATCACCCATGATAAAATCACCCTTGATAAAACAACCCAAGATAAAATCACCCACGATTTAAATAACCACGATAAAGTTATCCATGATAAAATCACCCTCGATAAAATCATTAATCATAAAATCACCCACGATAAAATCACCCTCGATATAATCACCCATGATAAAATCGCCCAAGATAACATTATCCACGTTAAAATCACTCTCGATAAAGTCACCCACGATAAAATCACCCACGATAGAATCACACTCGATAAAATCACCCATGATAAAATTACCCGCAATAAAATCGCCCACTATAAAATAACCTTCACTAAAATCACCTATGATATAATTACCCACCATAAAATAACCCATGATAGAATCACCCATGACAAAATCATCCACGATAAAATCATCCATTATAAAACAACCCACAACAAAATCAAATTCGACAAAATCATCCATTATAAAATCACCCTCAATAAAATCACCCACGATAACATCACCCTTGATAAAATCACCCACGATAAAATCACCATTCATAAAATCACCCATGATAAAGTCACCTATGATAAAATCACCAACGATCAAATCACCAACGATAAAATCACCAACAATAAAATCACCCTCGCTAAAATCACCCACTATAAAATCACCCTCGATAAAATCATGCTCAATAAATTATCCACAATAAAATCATCCACGATAAAATAACGCACGATAAAATCACCCATAATAAAATGGCAAACGATAAAATTACCAACGATAAAATCAACCTCGATAAAATCAACAATAATAAAATCACCTCGATAAAATCACCCACGATAAAATCAGCCATGATAACATCACCGACTACAAAATCACACTCGACAAAATCACCGATGATAAAATGACCCTTGATAGAAATCACCCACGATAACATCACCCATGATAATATCACCGACAATAAAATCTTACTCGCTCAAATCACCCATGATGAAATCACACTTTATAAAATCACCCACGATAACATCACCCACTATAAAATCACCCAAGGTAAAATCACCCTCGATAAAATAAACCCAAGATAAATCACCCAAGATAGAATCACCCACGATAAAATCACCTACGATAAAATCACCCATCATAAAATCACCCTCGATAAAATCATTAATGATAAAATCATGCTCGATAAAATCATCTATGATAAAATCAATCTCGATAGAATGACCCTCGATAGAATCACCCCCAATAATATCATGCACGATAAAATCACCCTTTATAAAATCACGCACAATAAAATGACCAACGATAAAATTACCCACAAAAAAATCATCCTCGATAAAGTCACCAATCAAAATATCACCCTGGACTGAATCACCCACGATAAAATCACCCATGATAAAATCACCCTTTATAAAATCACACTTGATAAAATCACCCACGATAAAATCAGCCTCGATAAAATCACCCATGATAAAATGAAGCACGATATCACCCACGATAAAATTACCCATTGTAAAATAACCCACACTAAAATAACCCACGATAAAATCACCCACGATAAATTCACCCATGATAATATCACGGACGATAAAATCCCACACGACAAAATCACCCACATAAAATCACCCTCGATAAAATCACACACGATAAAATCACCCACTATAAAATTACCCACGATAATATCATCCTGGATAAAATAACTAATAATAAAATTTCACACGATAAATTCACCCTCGATAAAATCACCCAAGATAAAATGACCCATGATAAAATCACACTTGGTAAAATCACGCACGATAAAATCACACATGATAAAATCATATTTGATAAAATCGCACATGATCAAATCACACTTGATAAATCAGCCTCGATAAAATCGCCCACGATAAAATCGCCCACGCTAAATAACCCACGATAAAATCACCGACAATAAATCACTGACGATAAAACCACCCATGATAAAATCACCCACGATAAAATCACCGACGATAAAATCACACTCGATAAAATCACCCATGATAAAATTACCCACGATAAAATCGCCCATTATAAAATAACCCACACTAAAATCACCTACGATATAATTACCCACGATAAATATCCAATGATAAAATCACCCATGGAAAAATCAACCTCGATAAAATCACCGACGAGAAAATCACCCTCGATAAAATCACCCACGATAAAATTACCCTTAATAGAATCACCCACGATAAAATAAACCACGATAAAATCATTTATGATAAAATCATCCCCCATCAAAATCACCCTTGATAATATCACCCACGATAAAATCAGCCTGATAATACTCTAATTTAACATCTTTTATTTAATTAATAATCATATTTAAGTATTCTCAAGTAAACAGAATAAGCCAAATTATCTATAAATTATATTCTGCATAAAATAACCCTTTACTCACAGCTTGATGATCACTCCTTGTTTTTACTATATCTTTTGACTTAGTGCTCCTAAAATCCCGATTCTTGATGCAGATTAAAGTAGACACCTGAGGCTTTCAATAGAAATTGGAACCACATGATTTGACAAAGAAATGGATTTTTCATGGATAGTCAAAGTCGAGTCTACTGCAGAATGCAAATGTAGAGAAGTCAACTTCAAAGAAACTGGGCCCCAGGATGCTACGAAGCTCCAAAAATCACCAAATTTGTTCCAAAGAAAAGAAGATTCGTAGAACTTTAATCCAGGTTTTGAATGACATAAATCGAACCCAAAACGGATTTTTGGTAAGCCATAGAAGCGGGCTCAACAGCAGCTACGATTAGCTGAAATGCGCAAAGAACCACCCCCAGTAATCGAGGCCCAATGGATTCGTCTGGGCCTCTAAAATCACGAATCAGGTCTCATTGGAAAATAGATTCGAATATCTATAATTGGAGACTCAAATCAAGTAATTTGGTGAAAAAACAAGAGAGATATGCACATTCTAAATTAACCTTATGCAGTTGAGTAAAAGAAGCACGCAATCTAAAGAAATTCGGGCCAGCCTTGCAATGGCCCACCCAATAAGCGAAAGTTATGTAATCTATAAATAGATGGAGTTCCTTTGTAATTAGTGTAGAAGATTTATTAGCAAACAGAAAGCACATAGAGATCCAGAGATTCAGTTTTACGATTTTGCAAGCTTAGTTTCAGCAGCGATGAGGAAGAGTTCGTTCTCTTTGCTATATAGTTCTAGCAGTAGTTCAATTCTTGCATTCTTAGTTCAATACAAGTAAGTTCCGCATAGCTTTTGTAGTTTTCTCTTCTCTGTTTCATGTTCTTGATTCTTGTGTATTTTCTTGATTGTTTTCATTCGTTCATAGTATCTTTTACGTCACTGCCTGTAGCTTTGATTAGTTGTTTTTCGTTTATGAATATAAGTTTTTCGGTTTCTTGATTTCTACATTTTATCAAATCTGAAAATTCGAAAGTTTCTAAAGAGTAAATCCACTAGAGAATTGTCTCTTGATACTTTGCGAAGATTGAGAGCAGTTGGATGTCTTCCAATGGTGTAATTACCAGCTCTGAATTCCAGTGAGGTTCAGCACAGTTCCACGTGAGTTTTTCTCTCAAGAAGCCTTGACAAAAAAAATCGTTATATTGCATGTGTTTTGATTCTGCGTTTGTGATTCATTTTGTTCTAAAGTTTAGTCATTGTTTTGATCTGATTTCTGCTGTAGTTTAGTTCAACCATAGCTTCTAGTTTTGTCGTGGTCCTGATCTGAATTTAGTTTCATAATACGCTGTTTCTAGTTCGTAGCATGCATTTAAGTGTCAATTGATAGATCTTTGATAGTTTTAGCCTCTGCATTGTAGTCAACAGTTTGCATTCATACTCAGATTTAAGATCCAGATTGTAGTAGGATAGTTTAATTGAGCTGAGCATCTCGCATCCACATATTTTACTTCAAATGCATTGTTTTAGTTGAACCATATTTTCTATATCGCGCGTTCAAAACTACCCCTCATATATTAGATACCATGAGCATTCCATCCTAGTTTCATATGCACAGTCATCTATCATCACACCACTGAATTCGCATTCCAACCAGATCATTCATTGCACATAAAATCATAGACTTTCTACCAAAACCAGTAGCGTTAAAACCATACCTTAGGCATTGCCTTAGCTCGCATTCTCACTTTTAAATACAGAATCAACAACACCTCCTAAATTGCTCCACGGATTGACATTCAGGGTCTCCTATCTACTACATTAAGAAAGGGGATTTAAAATGGTTTGATAAAACCGCAAGCGACTAAAAAGGTTAAATCACACCCACGATAAGATCGCCCATGAAAAAATCACCCACGATAAAATCCTGCATGATAAAATCATCCATGATAAAATCACCCTCGATAGAATCACCCACAATAAAATCATATTCGAGAAAGACACCAATGAGAAAATCACCCTCGACAGAATCACCCACGATAAAATCACCCATGATAAAATCACACTTGATAAAATTACCCACGATAAAATCACCCACAACAAATTTAGCATCGATAAAATCACCCATTATAAAATTGAAAGTGCAACGTGTCATACCGTGCGCTTTGCAAAAATATGATTCCCCAAGACAATAATAATAATGTAGCATAGTGGGAACCAAGATATCAATCCGTGGAAGTAAAGAGTAAAGAGGAATAAGATATAACTGATTCAAATGAGTGAAAAATGCATGAAATGAATGAAATGCAACCTAAAAATCAAGTTAAGAACTAAATGAACCTAAATAGGGTTAAATTCTATATGATATGAATGAAATGGAAAACAGTATGCTAATTAAAAAGATACAATGCAAATCAGTACAGATTTCACAACTTAACCAACTCAAAATCAAGTTAAGAGCACTCACCTTTGGTCAAAAATTCAAGTTGGTCAAAACTGTGAAGTAACTGCACGAAATGTTAGTAAACAACAATACAAACACTTTTTACAAAGACGTGGTTAGTAAAATATGTACAAAAATGGGGGTTGACCGAGTATCAATGATTTTGGCTAAGTTTGGTGCACCAAAAGTGCACCATTCGGTCAAGTACTATTATTTTTTAGTTTTTTAAACCCTGGCCGAGCACAAATGGTCTAATGGATGAAAGAATGAAGTGGTAAAAATCTGGTTCGGGCGAAGTTGAAGATGGCTAAGCCAAAATGCAAGATCAAGTTTTGACCGAGCCAAAAACTAGCCAAAAATGGGTGGCTCTCGGTCAAGTACTAGATCCAGTCAACTTTGCTGCACCAAGAATGAAATGGCATGTTCAAAATGCATGGTTGGCCGAGGGAAATGATGCTATTTTTGTATTTTGGAGTTTTTAAGTGGAAGATGGCTCAATGCTATGGTTTTGGTGCACTGGTGGCTTGTTTTGTGGCTCAAAACTGACCTAGAAATTGACTAAGCTGGTTTAGACCCAAAAACAGTGGCAAATGAAAGGTATGAATATATGAATGAATATGAATGAATGCACCAAGGAGTATTTTTTATTTTTCTAATTTTTTGGGGGGGTTTTGGTGAAATAAAGTGCTTGAAAATGTATGAAATTGGACCGAAGACTAACCTAAACTAATGCAGAATTTAAAACAGTGGCAAAGCTCATAAACCTACACTAGAAAAGCATTTTAAAGAAAGCATTAAATCTACCAAATCATGTAAACAAAAGCTTTTAAATCACTAAACTACCAAATGCATGAATGTAAAATCAAAGCAACCAAACGCCTTCCTAGCAAGTAATGGCAACACGCCTAGAGCCACCCTTGGCTCTTGATTTTCTTGGTATAAAGAGTCCCAAAACAGACTAGGAAACATCAAGATTTGCTAGCTTCCACTTCCTATCCGGATAGCATTCACTAGTTAAGGCAAACCAAGAAATCAAGTCCAAGCCATGCTAAGCCCGCAACACCATACAAGTCGACATTGTTCGGTGTAAAACCTAATCTAACTCAAAGCAATTACGAAAAACATTAAAAGGAAGATGCAAAGAACACAGAACAGATCATAACACAAGAGTATCAATGGAAGAAAGAAGCGGAAACACATATATAATGAAGCAACAATGATGCGCAAGGTAGAAGATGAAAGAAGCCATGGATGCGTGAAGAAAAGAGAGAGAATTCGAAAAGCTCTGCATTAGATCTGAATGTAAACTTCACAACTTCTGTTTCTGATCTCAGTTTTTACAATATATACCAAAGTACAACTTAATTACAATAGAAACGAATGCATACAATCAAAGTTACATAGGATTTGAAACGTTTTGGCGCGCAAGCACACGTGGAATGCATTTAAGCTGACTTAAAACGCGCATATCTTCTTCGTTTTGGCTCCAAATGCGATGATTCAAAGACCACAAGAAGGCTCTATGAGTTAAGTTTAAAACGCCACCATTCCCACTTCATTTGGCGTTGTGGCGCGCTCTCCATAAATAAAACACTGAGAGGTGTTCAGTGGGCCAATCCGGCCTGGTGAACCTCACTTAATAAGTTTATATAAATATCAATTCAAGTCCAAATTAAATGAAATCAGCGCTCAATTAAGGCCCTTTAAGTTAGCTAAACAACCCAACAAGTTTTACTTAATTTAGAGATCAAACGAATCCAGGAGCCCAATTTAAGTCCACTATACTCATGAGACGTGTGAGCTTGTCCTTCAGCTGCACAAGGGCCAACTTCAAATGCGTGTGGAATCTTCAATTCTTGTCCAAATTGCACGCTTTAAATTTTGGCTTAAATCTCTACATGTCTGCTTTAATCTGCAACTGGAATCAATGAATTTGGATCTCTGTAGAAATTACAATAAATCAAACAGTGAACCCTGTCAGTTTCGGGTTAATACAAAATAATGTTTAATTTACAGTTTTTATGCACAATTTAGTGTTAAGGCCTCAAATGGTCTAATAACTCAAATAACACTTAATTTATCATTATTAACAACTTATAAACATTAACAAAACATAATTAGATAAATAAAATAAGATAAATATTTGACTCATCAAAAATCACCCATGATAAAATCATGCCCGATAAAATCACCCATGATAAAATCACACTTGATAAAACCAGCCACGATAAATCACCCTCGATAAAATCACCCATGGTAAAATAAACCTCGATAAAATCACCCACGGTAATATCACCCTTGATAAAATCACCCATGGTAAAATCATTCTCGATAAAATCACCCATGATAAAATCACTATCGATAAAATCACCCACGATAAAATAACTCACTATAAAATTACCACGATAAAATCACTCACGATAAAATCACACATGATAAAATCGCCCACCATAAAATAACCCACGATAAAATCACCCATGATAAAATCACCCACGATAAAATCACGAACCATAAAATTTTTCACGATAAAATTACCCATGATAAAATCACTCTAGATAAAATCACCCAAAATAAAATCACCAATGATAAAATCACCCTAGCTAAAATCATCCACAATAAAATCACCAACGATAAAATTACCAACGATAAAATCACCTTCGATAAAATTACCTATGATAAAATCACTATCGATAAAAATAGGCACGATAAAATCACCCACGATAAAATCACCCTCAATAGAATCACCCACGATAAAATCAGCGATGATAAAATCACCAATAATAAAATCACCCACGATAAAATCACAAACAATAAATTCACCCTCGATAAAATCACCCACGATAAAATCACCCTCGATAAACTCACTAATGATAAAATCATGCTCGATAAAATCATCCACGATAAGATCAATCTCGATAGAATCGCCCATAATAAAATCACCGCCAATAAAATCACCGCCAATAAAATCACCCACTATAAAATTACCCATGGTAAAGTAAACCTCGATAAACTCACCCACGATAAAATCACCCTCGATAAAATCACCCACGATAAATCACCCACAATAAAATGACCCACTATAAAATTACCCACGATAAAATCACCTTCGATAAAGTCATTAATAATAAAATTACCCACGATATATTCACCCTCAATAAAATCACTCACAATAAAATCACCCATGATAAAATCACACTTGATAAAATCACGCATGATAAAATCACACATGATAAAATCACACTAGATAAAATCACACATAATAAAATAACACTCGATAAAATAACCCATGGTAAAATAAACCTCTATAACATCACCCACAATAAAATAACCCTCGATAAAATCACCCACAATAAAATAACCCACTATAAAATTACCGACGATAAAGTCACCCTCGATAAAATCACTAATAATAAAATGACCCACGATAAAATCAGCCTACATATAATCACCATGATAAAATCACCCAACATAAAATCATCCACGATAAAATCACTCTCGATAAAGTAACCCATGATAAAATCACCGACGATAAAATCACACTCGATAAAATCACATATGATAAAATTACCCACAGTAAAATCACCCACAATAAAATAACCCACACTAAAATCACCTACAATATAATTACCCACGATAAAATACCCCATGATAAAATCACCATGATAAAATCACCCATGGTAAAATCAACCTCGATAAAATCACTCACGATAAAATCACCTACTATTAAATTACCCACAATAAAATCACCCACGATACAATCATCCTCGATAAAATCACCTACGATAAAATCACACATGATAAGATCACCCTCGATAAAATTACCCACGATTAAATTACCGACTATAAAATCACACTCGATAAAATCACCAATGATAAAATTACCCATGATAAAATTGCCCACTATAAAATAACCCGCACTAAAATAACCTACGATAAAATCACCCATGATAAAATCACACTTGATAAAATCACCAACGATAAAATCACCCACGATAAAGTCATTTATGATAAAATCACCCCCATCAAAATCACTCACAATAAAATCACCTTTGATAAAATCACAAACGATAAAATCACCCACGATAAGATCGCGCATGAATAAATCACCCATGATAAAATCAGTCACGATAAAATCACCCTCGATAGAATCACCCAGAATAAAATCATCGTCGATAAAATCTCCCCCAATATAATCACGCACGATAAATTAACCAACAATAAAAATACCCATGATAAAATCATCCTTGATAAAATCACTAATGATAAAATCATGCTCGATAAAATCATCCACAATGAAATTACCCCTGATAAAATCACGCACTATAAAATCACCCTTTATAAAATCACCCACGATAAAATGACCAACGATTAAACTACCCACGATAAAATCATACTCGATAAAATCACAAATGATAAAATCAGCCTCGACATAATCACCCACGATAAAATCACCCATTATAAAACCACCCACCACAAAATCAAATTCGACAATATCACCCAAGATAAAATCACCGACGATAACATCACCGACGATAATATCACGCACGATAAAATCACCCAAGATAAAATCACCCATGAGAACATCCCCCTTGATAAAATCACACACGAGAATATCACCCTTCCTAAAATCACCCATGATAAAATCACCTATGATAAAATTTCGCACGATAAAATCACCAACGATAAAATCACCCTCGATAAAATCACCCACTTTAAAATCACCTACAATAAAATCACTAATGATAAAATCATGCTCAATAAAATCATCACGATAAAATCACTCTCAATAAAATCACCCCCAATAAAATAATGCACGATAAAATCAACCACGATAAAATAGCCAACGATAAAATTACCCACTATAAAATCATCCTCGATAAAATCAACAATAATAAATCACCCTCAATAGAATCACCCACAATAAAATCACCCATGATAAAATCACCCACGACAAAATCACACTCGACAAAATCACCCATGATAAAATCACCCTTGATAGAAATCACCCACGATAACATCACCCATGATAATATCACCCACGATAAAATCTCTCTCGCTAAAATCGTCGATGATAAAATCACACTTGATAAAATCATCCAGACCCACTATAAAATCACTCATGGTAAAATCAAACTCGATAAAATCAACCACGATAAATCACCCAAGATAAAATCACCCACGATAAAATTACTCAAAATAAATCACCCACGAGAAAATCATGCTCGATAAAATCATGCACGACAAAATGACCCTCGATATAATCACCCATAGTAAAATCACACTAGATAAAATTACCGCCAATAAATTCACGCACGATAAACTCAACGTTTATAAAATCACCCACAATAAAATAATCAATGATAAAATTACCCAAGATAAAATTATCCTCGACAAAATCACCAATGAGAAAATCACCCTCGACAGAAATACCCACGATAAAATCACCCACGATAAAATTACCAATAAAATCACGCACAATAAAATCACCCTTTATAAAATCACCCATGATAAAATGAACAATGATCAAATTACCCACGATAAAATCATACTCGATAAAATCACCAATTATAAAACCACCCATTATATCATAAATTAAGTGCCTAATAATATTAAGTTAATGTTTATAATGTGTTAACAATGATAAATTAAGCATCATTTGAGTTATTGGACTATTTGAGGTCTTAACACAGAAAAGTGCATAAATATAGTAAATTAAGCATTGTTTTATTATATTTGGAAACTGACATCGCCCACTATTTTATTTATTGTAATTTCTACAGAGATCCAAAATTCCTAATTCTGGTTGCAAATTAAACTAGACACCTTAAGCTTCATGCCACATTTCAAAGCATGTGATTTGGAGTTCAAATGAAGTCTACACACATAATTGAAGTTGGCGCATGTGCATTCCACGCGTATCATGAGTCACCAACGCCAAAATGATGCTCCAGAACTAAAATGATCTCTGATTTGGACGAAATTGGATTTTATATTTAGCTAACTTAATGGGCTTTAATTGAGCTCTTGAATCACTTAATTTGGATATGATTTGAATTTTCCATAAGCTTATGAAGTGGGGTTAACCAGGCCGGATGAGCCCAATGAACGTGTCTGAGTAAATTAATTATAGAAAATTCGCCAATTCTCCAAATCAAGCAAGAACGGTGGAGTTTCAAAGGTAAGACGCAAAGCTTCAACTAAGATTTTGAATCCTTGAATTTGAAGCTGAAACGACGAAGATATGTGCGTTGCAAGTTGACAGAAGCACTTAAGTTATGAGCTAGCGCGCCTTTTCTACTTCCACTTGAATGTAATTTGGTTGTCTACAACCAAGACTATTGTAATAAGTTGTGTAGGAGTATATATTGTAAAAACTCAGTGTAAGCTGTGTGTAGTTGAATCATAAGTTCAGATCTAATGCAAAAGAGCTCTCGTTTTCTCTCTTCTTCTCCCGCGATCATGGTTTTCACTTCCCTATCTTGCGCGCACATCTTGTTATTCACTTTGTGTATGTTTCCGCTTCATTTCCTCCATAATTCTTCTTGTGTTTGATCTGTATTGTGTTCTTCTCCATCTTTTACTTGCTTTCTTTAAGTTCTTGAATGCTTTAGGATAGATTTAACCGAATGAATTCCTTGGTAAAGCCACCAATGGCTCACAATGCTTAGATTTGAGCCTTGACTTTGTCTAGTGTGTGGAAACTCTTGTGCTTACATTGTTGAAGCATGCGAATGTGTATTGTGAATTCTTGATTGATAAAATTAGGTTTCCACAATGTTGAGATCACTCAAAAGCTAAGATTGTGCTTGAGCTATGTGCGCGTGTTCCATGGAGTGACTTTGTTGCTTTCTTTACAAGCTTTCCATTTACATGCTTTGATTTTACATGCTTTAAATGTTAGAATAGCTTACTATTTTCCTTAGATATAGATCTATATTGCTTTGTTAGATTAGGATTTAAATGCCTTGCCACTTTTATGATTTCATGCATTAGTCTAGAGTAGTCTTAGGTTCATTTCCATATATTTCCTAGCACTTTATTTGCCACAAACCCCCCTGAAAAATTAGAAAAACCAAAAATAAACATTGGTGCATTCATTCATTCATATCTGCCATTTGCCACTTATTTGAAACTGGTCCAGAGTTAGCCAGAAACTTAACCAGTTTTGAGCCAAAACGCACCAAACCACCCTCCATTTAGCCATCTCCCATTTAGAAACTCAAAACCCAATAGGATCACCCACGATAAAACCACCCTCAATAGGATCACCCACGATAAAATCACCCAAGATAAAATCACCGAGGATAAAATCACTCACGATAAAATCACCCATGTTAGAATCACCCATGATAAAATCACCCACGATAACATCACACTCGATAAAATTACCCTTGATAAAATTACCCACAACAAAATCACCTACTACAAAATAACCCACAATAAAATCACCTACGATATAATCACCCACAATAAAAAAACCCATGATAAAATCATACTCGCTAAAATCACCGAAGATAAAATCACCCACCATAAACTAACCCACACTAAAATTACCCACGATAAAATCACGCATGAGAAAATCACCAATGATAAAATCACGAACGATAAAATCACCCATGATAAAACCACCCATGATAAAATCACCGTCACTAAAATCACCCACGATAAAATCAGCCATGATAAAATCATCCATGATAAAATCACCCACGATAAAATCACCCACGTTAAAATCCCCCACGAGAAAATCAACCACGATAAAATCAACCACGATAAAATCAACCTCGATAAAATCACCCAAGGTAAAATCATCCATGATAAAATCAACATCGATAAAATTACCCACGATAACATCACCCACTATAAACTAACCCACACTAAAATCACCCATTATAAAATCACGCACGATAAAAATCACACATGATAAAATCACGCTCGATAAAATTACCCACGATAAAATCACCCACTATAAAAGAACCCACACTAAAATCACCTACGATATAATCACTATTGATAAAATCACACTCGATAAAATAACCCACAATAAAATCACCCACGATAAAATCACCTATGATAAAATAACTCACATTAAAATCACCCACGATAAAATCACCCATGAGAAAATCATGCACGATAAAATCACACACGATAAAATCACCATCACTAAAATGACCCACGATAAAATCACCCCTATAATAAAATCACTAATGATAATATCACACTCGAAAAAATCACCCACGATAAAGTCACCCATGATAAAATAACTCACACTAAAATCACCCATAATAAAATCATGCACGATAAAATCACACACGATAAAATCACCCATGATAAAATCAGCATCACTAAACTGACCCACGATAAAATCACTCATGATAAGATCACCCTTAATAAAATTACACAGGATAAAATCACCCACGATAAAATCACCCACGATAAAACCGTTCTCGACAAAATCACCCACGATAAAATCACCCTCGATAGAATCACCCATAATAAAATCAGCCTCGATAAAATCACTCCGAATAATAAAATAACCCTTTATAAAATCACCCAGGATAAAATAACCCACTATAAAATTACCCACGATAAAATCACCAATAATAAAATCACCCACGATAAAATCACAAACGATAAAATTACCGTTGATAAAATCACCGACGATAAAATAAGCAACGATAAAATCACCAATAATAAAATCACCCACGATAAAATCACAAACGATAAAATTACCCTTGATAAAATCACCGACGATAAAAGAAGCCACGATAAAATCACCGACTCTAACATCACCCTCGATAAAATCACCCATGATAAAATCACCCTAGAGAAAATCACCCACGATAGAATATCCCTAGAGAGAATCACCTTCGACAAAATCACCCATGATAAACCCACCCACACTAAAATAACCCATGATAAAATCACACTCGATTAAATCACCCTAAAAAAATCACCCAAGATAAAATCACCTACGATAAAATCATCCCCGCTAAAATCAGCCCCTTCTCAAAATCACCCACGATAAAATCACCCTTAATAAAATCACCCGCGATAAAATCAACCACGATAAAATCACCCTCGATAAAATCAGCAATAATAAAATTACCCATGATAAAATCAACTTCGATAAAATCACCAATAATAAAATCACCCACGATAAAATCATCGTCGATAAAATCACTTACGATAAAACCATCCAAGATAAAATCACCTACGATAAAATCACCCACGATAAAATCACCCTCAATAGGATCACCCTCGATAAAATTACCCACGATAAATTCATCCACTGTAAAATAAACCACACTAGATAATCACCCACGATAAAATCACCCATGATAAAATCACACTAGATAAAATCACCCGAAGATAACATCACCCACTATTAAATAACCCACACTAAAAGTCCTCACGATATAATCACTTATGACAAAATCACCCATGATAAGATCACGTATGATAAAATCACCCATGATAAAATTAAACACTATAAAATCACACACTATAAAATTACCCATAATAAAATCACTCACGATAAAATCACACTCGATAAAATCATCCATGATAAAATCAACATCGATAAAATTACCCACGATAACATCACCCACTATGAACTAACCCATAGTAAAATTACCCATGATAAAATAACCAATGAAAGAATCACCCATGATAAAATCACACTCGATAAAATAACCCACGATAAAATCACCGATACTAAAATCACCACGATAAAATCACCCATGATAAAATCACCCACGATAAAATCAACATCGATAAAATCACCCATGGTAAAGTCAACCTCGATAAAATTACCCAAAATAAAATCACCTATGATAAAAATCACGCATGATAAAATCACCTACGATAAAATTTCCGTCACTAAAATCAACCACGATAAAATCAAACATGATAAAATCACCCACGATAAAATCAACCACGATAGAATCACCCTCGATAAAATCAGCAATAATAAAATTACCCACGATAAAATCACCAATAATAAAATCACCCACGATAAAATCACCGTCGATAAAATCACTTACTATAAAATCATCAAAGATAAAATCACCCACGGTTAAATCACCCTCAATAGGATCACCCTTGATAAAATCATCCACTATAAAATAACCCACACTAAAATCACGTACGACAAAATCACCCACGATAAAATCACCCATGATAAAATCACACTAGAAAATATCACCCGAAGATAACATCACCCACTATTAATTAACCCACACTAAAATTCCTCACGAAATAATCACCTATGAGAAAATCACCCATCATAGGATCACGCACGATAAAATCACCCATGATAAAATAACCCACGATAAAATCAAACACAATAAAATCACTCACGATAAAATCACACTCGATAAAATCATCCATGATAAAATAAACATCGATAAAATTACCCATGATAACATCACCCACTATAAACTAACCCACAGTAAAATCACCCATGATAAAATCACCCGTGATAAAATCACCCACGATAAAATCAACCACGATAAAATCACCCTCGATAAAATCAGCAATAATAAAATTACCCACGATAAAATCACCTTCGATAAAATCACCAATAATAAAATCACCCACAATAAAATCACACATGATAAAATCACCTCCGCTAAAATTACCCACGATAAAATCACCCACTATAAAGGAACCCACACTAAAATCACCTACGATATAATCACTATTGATAAAATCACCCATGATAAAATCACACTCGATAAAATCATCCACAATAAAATAACCCATGAGAATATCACACTCGATAAAATCACCCACAATAAAATCACCCATGAGAAAATAACTCACACTAAAACGACGCATGATAAAATCACCCACGATAAAATCACCCATAATAAAATCACCCTTGATAAAATCACCCACGATAAAATCACCCACGACAAAATAACCCTCGATAAAATCACCCATGATAAAATAACCCTAGACAAAATCACCTTCGACAATATCACCCATGATAAACTCGCCAACATAAAAATTACCCATGATAAAATCAACCTCGATAAAATCACCCTCGATAAAATCATCGATTATAAAATCACCCATGATAAAATCACCCTTGATAAAATCACCCATGATAAAATCACCCTTGATAAAATCACCCACAATAAAATCACCGAAGATAATATCACTAACGATAAAATCATCCTCGTTAAAATCACCCTAGATAAAATCTCCCACGATGAAATCACCCCCACTAAAGTCACCCACGATAATATCACCCATGATAAAATCACCCCCAACAAAATCACCCACGATAAAAGCAACTTGGATAAAATCACCAACGTTAAAATCACTCACACTAACATCATCCACGATTAAATCATCCACGATAAAATCACCCTCGATAGAATCAGCCATGATAAATTCACCCAAGAGAAAATCACCGTTGATAAAATCACCAACGATAAATTCAGTCTCGCAAAAATCCCCCAATAAAATCATGCACGATAGAATCACCCTATATAAAATCACCCCCGATAAAATCACTCATGATAAAATCACCCACAATAAAATAACCCATGATAAAATTACACCGACTAAAATCACGCCCAATAAAATCACCCACGATAAAACCATCGTCGATAAAATCACCCACGATAAAAACACCGACACGAAAATCACCCATGATAAAATCACCCATGATAAAATCACCCTCGATAAAATCACCCAAGATAAAATCACCCTCGATAAAATCACCCTCGATAAATCACCATCATGAAAATAACCCTCTGTAAAATCACCCTCATTAGAATCATCGACACTAAAATCACCCATGATAAAATAACCCTCGACAAAATCACCCTCAATAAAATCACCCTCGATAGAATCAGCACCGCTAAATCTCCCATGATAAAATGACCCACGATAAAATCAACCATGATAAAATGACCCATGATAAAATCACCTACGATAAAATCACCAATGTGAAAATTACCAACGACAAAATCACCGACGATAAAAGCATGCTCGATAAAATCATCCACGATAAAATCACCCTCGATAGAATCACCCTCGATAAAATCACCCCCAATAATAAAATCACGCACGATAAAATCACCCTTTATAAATTCACCCTCTATAAAATAAACAATAATAAAATCATCCACAATAAAATAAACCCGATTAAATCACCCACAATAAAATCACCCACGATAAACTCACCGTCGATAAATCACCCATGATAAAATCACCGACACGTAGATCACCCTCGATAATATCACCCACGATAAAATCACCGACACTAAAATCACCTTCAATAAAATCACCCACGATAAAATCAACCTCGATAAAATCACCCTCGAGAAAATCACCCATGATAAAATCACCCTAGACAAAATCACCTTCGACAAAATCACCCATGATAAACTCAGCCACACTAAAACCACCCATGGTAAAATCACCCTTGATAAAATCACCGTCAATAAAATCACCCACAATAAAATAAGCCATGATAAAATCACCGACACTAAAACCACCCTCGATAAAATCACCCACGATAAAATCAACCTTTATAAATCACCCTCAAGAAAATCACACATGATAAAATCACCCTAGACAAAATCACCTTCAACATAATCACCCATTTTAAACTCAGCCACACTAAAATCAACCATGGCAAAATCACCCTCGATAAAATCACCTTCACTAAAATCACCCACGATAAAATCACCTACGATAAAATCATCCTTGATAAAATTATGCATGATAAAATCACCCTCGATAGAATCACCCATGATAAATTCACCCATGATAAAATCACCCACGATAAAATCAGCCCCGCTAAAATCAGTCCCCATAAAATCACGCACGATAAAATCATGCATGATAAAATCATCCCTGATAAAATCACCCCCGATAAAATCACCCATGGTAAAATAAACCTCGATAAAATCACCCATTATAAAATCACCTTGATAAAATCACCCTTGATAAAATAACTAATAATAAAATTACCGACGATAAAATCACCCTTCATAAAATCAAAAATAATAAAATCACTCTAGATAAAATCTTCCATCGTAAAATCAACCTTGATAAAATAACCCATAATAAAATCACCCTCGATAAAATCACCAATAATAAAATTACCTACGATAAAATCACCATCGATAAA
Organism: Macrotyloma uniflorum; assembly: GCA_016859785.1. Taxonomy (NCBI): domain Eukaryota; kingdom Viridiplantae; phylum Streptophyta; class Magnoliopsida; order Fabales; family Fabaceae; genus Macrotyloma; species Macrotyloma uniflorum. Next base: position 106,211 of record BDMB01000152.1, read on the forward strand.
GTCACCAATAACAAAATCACCCACAATAAAATCACCTACGATAAAATCATCCATGATAAAATCACTGACAATAAAATCACACTCGATAAAATCACCCTCAATAAAATTACCCACGATAAAATGAACAACTCTAAAATAGCCCACACCAAATTCACCTATGCTATAATCAGCCATGATAAAATCACACTCGATAAAATCACCCAACATAACATCACCCACTATAAAATAACCCACACTAAAATCACCCACGATAAAATCACGCACGATAAAATCTCCCACGATAAAATCAGCGTCACTAAAATCACACACGATAAAATCAACCATGATAAAATAACCCTCGATAAAATCACCCATGGTAAAATCAACCTCGATAAAATCACTCATAATAAAATCACCTATGATAAAAATCACAAACGATAAAATCTCCCATGAAAAAATCGTGCATGATAAAATCGCCCTCGATAAAATTACCCATGATAAAATCACCCACAATAAAAAAACCCACACTAAAATGACCTACGATATAATCACCCATTATAAAATCACCCATGATAAAATCACCCTCGATAAAATTACCCACGAAAAAATCAGCCAGTATAAATACCCCACACTTAATTCACCTACGATATAATCATCGATGATAAAATCACAGATGATAATATCACACTCGATAAAAGCACCCACGATAAAATCACACATGAGAAATTCACCAATGATAAAATCACGCAGAATAAAATCACCCACAATAAAATCACTCACGATAAAATCACCCTCGATAAAATCACCCATGGTATGATCAACCTTAATAAATTCACCCACGACAAAAAATCCCTCGATAAAATTACCCATGATAATAAAATCACCGTAGACAAAATCACGCATGATAAAATCATCCATGATAAAATCACCCACGATAAAATCAAACATGATAAAATAACCAACTATAAAATTACCCACAATAAAATCACCCATGATAAAATAACACTCGATAAAATCACCCAAGATAAAATCACCCACGATTAAATCACCCACGATTAAATCACCCACGATTAAATCACCAACGTTATAATTACCCACAACAAAATCACCCACGATAAAATCACCCATGAACAATTCACACTCGATAAAATCACCGATAATTTAAACACCCTCGATAAAATTACCCACGATAAAATCCTCACTATAAAATAACCCACACTAAAATCACCTATGATATAATCAGCCATGATAAAATCACACTCGATAAAATTACTCACGATAAAATCACCCATTGTAAAATTAACCTCCATAAAATCAACCATGGTAAAATCAACCTCGATAAAATCACCCACGACAAAATAACCCTTGATAAAATCACCCATGATAAAGTCACCCTAAACAAAATCACCTACGATAAAATCACCCTCGATAAATTCAGCCACGACAAAATCACGTTGTTTAAAATCACCAACGATAAATTCACTCACACTAAAATCATCCACAATTAAATCACCGACGATAAAACCAGCCATGATAAAATCACACACGACAAAATCACCGAATATAAAATCACCCATGATAAAATTATCCTCGATAAAATCATCCACGATAAAATCACCCTCGATAGAATCACCCATGATAAAATCACCCATGAGAAAATCACCGTTGATAAAATCACCCTCAATAGAATCAGCCTCGCTAAAATCCCCCAATAAAATCACGCACGATAGAATCACCCTATATAAAATCACCCCCGATAAAATCACTCATGATAAAATCACCCACAATAAAATATCCCATGATAAAATCGCACCGGCTAAAATCACCCACTATAAAATCACGCCCAATAAAATCACCACGGTAAAACCATCGTCGATAAAATCACCCACGATAAAAACACCGACACTAAAATCACCCATGATAAAATAACCCTCAACAAAATCACCCTTAATAAAATCACCCACGATAAAATCACCTACCATAAAATCAGCCTCAATAAAATCATCCAGAATAAAATCACCCTCTAAATAATCACCATAATAAAATCACAGTTGATAAAATCACCCACGATAAAATGAGCCGCGCTAAAATCAGCACCGCTAAAATCACCAAGGATAAAATCACCCACGATAAAACCACCCATGATAAAATCACCCACGATAAAATCACCCATGATATAATCACCCACGTTAAAATCACCAACACTAAAATCAGCTACGGTAAAATCACCCATGATAAAATCACCTATGATAAAATTACCGACATTAAAATAACGCATCATAAAATTACCCATGATAAAATCACCCTTGATCAAATCACCCACGATAAAATCAAGCACGGTAAAATCGACATTGACAAAATCACCCACGATAAAATTACGCTCGATAAAATTAACCACAATAAAATAACCCACTATAAAATCAACCAATATAAAATCACCAATAATAAAATCACCCACGATAAAATCATCCACCGTAAAATCACCCTCAATAAGATCACCCACGATAAAATAGCCAACGATCAAATTACCCATGATAAAATCACCGACGATAACATCACACTCGATAAAATCAATGACGATATAATCAGCCATCATAAAATCACGTTCGATAAAAAGACCCAAGATAACATCACCCACTATAAAATAACTCACTAAAATCACTCACGATAAAATCACCTATGAGAAAATCACCCATGATAAAATCAGGCACGATAAAATCACTGTCACTAAAATCAACCATACTAAAATCACCCACTATAAAATTACCCACAGTAAAATCACCCACGATAAAATCACACTCGATAAAATCAACCATGATAAAATTACCTACGATAAATCACCCATTATAAAATAACCCACACTAAAATCAGCCACGATATAATCACTCATGACAAAATCACTCATGAAAAAATCACGCACGATAAAATTAACTACGAGAAAACCACCGTCACTAAACTCACCCATGATAAAATCACCCATGATAAAATCACGTACGATAAAATCAGCTATGATAAAATCACCCATGATAAAATCACACTCGATAAACAGACCCAAGATAAAATCACACACTATAAAATAACCCACACTAAAATCACTCATGATAAAATAACCTATGAGAAAATCACCCATGATAAAATCACGCAGGATAAAATCACCGTCACTAAAATCACCAATGATAAATTGACACTCAATAAAATCACCCACGATAAAATCACCCACGATAAAATCACCCACACTAAAATCACCCAAGATAAAATCGCCCAAGATAAAATCACCCACGAAAAAATAAGCCACGATAAAATCACAGACACTAAAATCATCTAATATAAAATCACCCATTATAAAATCATCCTCGGCAAAATCACCCTAATTAAAATCACCCTCGGTAATATCACCCTCATTAAAACCACCCACACTAAAATCACTCATGATAAACAACCCTCGATAAAATCACCCTCAATAAAATCACCCACGATAAAATCACTTATGATAAAATAAACCTTGATAAAATAATCCACGATAAAATCACCCTCTAAAGAATCACCATGATAAAATCACCATTGATAAAATCACCCACGATAAAATCAGCCCTGCTAAAATTAGCCCCGCTAAAATCACCCACGATAAAATCACCCTCGAAAAAATCAACCATGGTAAAATCAACATTGATCAAATCACCCACGATAAAATAACCCACTATAATATTACCCACGATAAAATCACCCTCCATAAATTACCCAATAATAAAATCACCCACGATAAAATCGTCCAGGATAAAATCACCCTCAATAGGATCACCCACAATAAAATCACCAACGATCAATCCACCCATGATAAAATGACCTACGATAACATCACACTCGATAAAATCATCCATGATAAAATTAGCCTCTATAAAATCACCTATGATAAAATAACCCTCAATAAAATTACCTACGTTAAATCACCCACTATAAAATAACGCACACTAAAATCACGTACGATATAATCAGCCATGATAAAATCACACACGATAAAAAGACCCAAGATAACATCACCCACTATAAAATAACCCACACTAAAATCACTCATGATAAAATCACCTATGAGAAAATCACCCATGATAAAATCACATTCGATAAAATCATCCGTGATAAAATCACCCATGATAAAATTACCCACACTAAAATCACCCAAGATAAAATCACGTAGGATAAAATCATCGACGACAAAATAAGCCACGTTAAAATCACCGACACTAAAATCACCCAAGATAAAATCACCCAGGATAAAATCACCCACGACAAAATCACCCTCGGTAAAATCACCCTCATTAAAATCACCCTCGTTAAAATCACCCTCATTAAAATCACCCTCATTAAAATCACACTCATTAAAATCACCCACACAAAAATCACCCATGATAAAACAACCTACGATAAAATCACCCTCAATAAAATCACCCACGATAAAATCACCTACGATAAAATCAACCTCGATATAATCATCCACGAATAAACCACCCTCTAAAGAATCACCATGATAAAATCACCGTTGATAAAATCACCCACGATAAAATAACCTATCACCTATAATAAAATCAACCTCGATATAATCATCCACAATAAAATCACCCTCTAAAGAATCACCTTGATATAATCACCGTTGATAAAATCACCCACGATAAAATCAGCCCCGCTAAAATCAGCCTCGCCAAAATAACCCACGATAAAATCACCCACAATAAAATCACCCATGATAAAATCACCCTCGATAAAATCACCTATGATAAAATCACCATCGATAAAATTACCTACGATAAAATCAACCACTATAAAATAACGCACACGAAAATCACGTACGATATACTCAGCCATGATAAAATCACCCATGATAAAATCACACAAGATAAAAAGACCCAAGATAACATCACCCACTATAAAATAACCCACACTAAAATCACTCATGATAATATCACCTATGAGAAAATCACCCTGATAAAATCACACGCGATAAAATCACCGTCACTAAAATCACCCATGATAAAATTACCTACACTAAAATCACCCAAGATAAAATCACCCGCGACAAAATAAGCCATGTTAAAATCACCAACACTAAAATCACCCAAGATAAAATCACCCAGGATAAAATCACCCACGACAAAATCACCCTCATTAAAATCACCCTCATTAAAATCACACTCATTGAAATCACCCACACTAAAATCACCCATGATAAAACAACCCTCGATAAAATCACCCTCAATAAAATCACCCACGATAAAATCACCTACGATAAAATCAACCTCGATATAATCATCCACGATAAAACCACCCTCTAAAGAATCACCATGATAAAATCATCGTTGATAATATCACCCACGATAAAATCACCTACAATAAAATCAACCTCGATATAATCATCCACTATAAAATTACCCTCTAAAGAATCACCTTGATATAATCACCGTTGATAAAATCACCCACGATAAAATCAACCCCGCTAAAATCAGCCTCGCCAAAATAACCCACGATAAAATCACCCACAGTAAAATCGCCTATGATAAAATCACCATCGATAAAATTACCTACGATAAAATCACCCACTATAAAATAACGCACACGAAAATCACGTACGATATAATTAGCCATGATAAAATCACCAATGATAAAATCACACACGATAAAAAGACCCAAGATAACATCACCCACTATAAAATAACCCACACTAAAATCACTCACGAAAAAATCACCTATGAGAAAATCGCCCATGATAAAATCACGCACGATAAAATCATCCACGATAAAATCACCGTCACTAAAATCACCCACGATCAAATCACCCATGATAAAAGCACCCACGATAAAATCAAACACGATAAAATCACCCATTATAAAATTACCCACCATAAAATCACCCACAATAAAATCACACTCGATAAAATCAACCATGATAAAATCACCGTCGATAAAATTACCCACGATAAATCACCCACTATAAAATAACACACACAAAAATCACCTACGATATTAACGCCAATAATAAAATAACCCATAATAAAATCACCAACGATAAAATCACCCACGAAAAAATCTACCATGAGAAAATCACCCATGAAAAAATCACGCACGATAAAATCACGCACGAGAAAATCACTATCACTAAAATCACCCACGATATAATCATCCATGATAAAATCATCCTGGATAAAATCACCCACGATAAAATTAACCACGATAAAATCACCCTCGAGAAAATCACCCATTGTAAAATCAACCTCGATAAAATCACCCACGACTAAATAACTCTCGATAAAATCCCCGATGATAAAATCACCCACGATAAAATCACCAACTATAAAATTACCCACAATAAAATCACCCACTATAAAATCATACATGATAAATAACCCACGATACTTTCACCCACGATAAAATCACCTATGATAAAATCACACTCGATAACATCACCCATGATCAAATCACCCTCGATTAAATTACCCACGATAAAATCACCCACTATAAAATAACCCACACTAAAATCACCTACGATATAATCACCCATGATAAAATCACACTCGAAAAAATCACCCATGGTAAAATGAACCTCCATAAAGTCAACCATGGTAAAATCAACTACGATAAAATCACTCACGATAAAATAACACTCGACAAAACCACCCATGATAAAATCACCTTCAACAAAATCACCCATGATAAAATCACCCTCAATAAAATCACTCTCAGTAAAATCACCGACGATGAAATCACCCTTGATAAAATCACCCACGGTAAAATCACCCCCGCTAAAATCACCCACGATAAAATCACCCAAGATAATATCACTAACGATAAAATCATCCTCATTAAAATGAGCCTAGATAAAATCACCCATGACAAAATCACCCACGATGAAATCACCCTTGCTAAAATCACCCATGATAAAATCACACAAGATAAAATCACACCCAACAAAATCACCTATGATAAAATCACCCTCGATAAATTCACCCACGATAAAATCACCTTGCATAAAATCATCAACGTTAAAATCACTCACACTAAAATCATCGATGATTAAAACACCCATGATAAAACCACCCATAATAAAATCACCCCTGACAAAATCACACTTGATAAAATCACCCATGATAAAATCATCCTCGAGAAAATCATCCACGAAAAAATCACCCTCGATAGAATCACCCATGATAAAATCAACGATGATAAAATCACTGTTGATAAAATCAACCTAGAATAATTAATTCGACTAAATCACCGACGATAAAATCACCCATGATAAAATAACCCTCGATAAAATCACCCTCGAGAAAATCACCCACAATAAAATCACCTACGATAAAATCATCCACGATAAAATCACCCTCTATAGGATCACCATGATAAAATCACCCATGATAAAATCACGGTTGATAAAATCAACATTGATAAAATAACCCTTAATAGAATCACCAACGATTAAATAACCCATGATAAAATCACCCACGATCACATCACACTCGATAAAATCACCCATTATAAAATTACCCTTGATAAAATTACACACGATAAAATCACCCAATATAAAATAACCCACACTAAAATCACGTACGATATAATAACCCTTCATAAAATCACACTCGATAAAAAGACCCAAGATAACATCACCCACTATAAAATAACCCACAATAAAATCACTCACGATAAAATCACCTATGAGAAAATCACCCATGATAAAATTACACACGATAAAATCATCCACGATAAAATCACTCATGATAAAATCACCCACGATAAAATCAAGCACGATAAAATCACCCACTATAAAATTACACCAATAAAATCACCCACGATAAAATCACACTTGATAAAATCACCTACGATATAATCACCCATGATAAAATCACCCATGTTAAAATTACACTCGATAAAATCCACCATGATAAAATAATCCATTGTAAAATCACCCACAATAAAATCCCCATGAGAAAATCATCCATGATAAAATCACACACGATAAAATCACCCACGAGAAAATCAACCACGATAAAATTATCCTTGATAAAATCACCCATGGTAAAATCAACCGTGATAAAATCACTCACGACAAAATAATTCTCGATAAAATCACCCATCATAAAATCACCTTCTACAAAATCACCCATGATAAAATCTACCATGATAAACTCACCCACACTAAAATCACCCATGATAATATCACCCTCCATTAAATCACCCTCAATAAAATCGCCCACGATAAAATCACCCGCGATAAAATCATCCACGATAAAATCATCCTCGATAAAATCATCCACGATAAAATCATCCTCGATAGAATCACCCACGATAAAATCACCCACGATAAAATCACCTACGATAAAATCACCTACAATTAAATATCCTCGATAAAATCACCCACTATAAAATAACCCTCACTAAAATCACCTACGATATAATCACCCATGATAAAATCACCCATGATCAAATCACCCACGATAAAATCACCCTTGATAAAATCACCCATAATAAAATCACCTATGATAAAAATCACACACGATAAAATCACCCATGACAAAATCACCCTAGATAAAATAAAACACGATAAAATAACCCACTATAAAATTACCCACGATAAAATCACATATTATAAATTTACCCACGATAAAATCACCCATGATAAAATGACCCATGATAAAATGACCCATAATAAAATCACCCAGAATAAAATCACCCACAATGAAATCACCCACAATAAAATCACACTCGATAAAATAGCCCATGAGAAAATCACCCTTGATTAAACTACCCACGATAAAATCAACCACTATAAAATAACCCACACTAAAATCACGTATGATATAATCACCCATGATAAAATCACACTCGATAATATCACCCATGATAAAATAACCCACACTAAAATCTCCCATGAGAAAATCACCCATTATAAAATCACACACGATAAAATCACCCACAAGAAAATCACCCTCGATAAAATCATCCACGATAAAATCACCCTCGATAAAATCACCCATGGTAAAATCAACCCTGATAAAATCACCCATGCCAAACTCACCCACACTAAAATCACCCATGATAAAATCACCCACGATAAAATCACCTTCAAAAAAATCGTCCATGATAAAATCACCCACGATAAAATCACTTACGATAAAATCATCCTCGGTAAAATCACCATTGATTAATTTGCTCACGATAAAATCAGCCCCACTAAAATCAACCACGGTAAAATCACCCACGATAAAAACACTCATGATAAAATCACCCAAGATAATACACCGGCATGAAAATCACCCATGATAAAATCACCCTTGACAAAATCTCCCACGATAAAGTCACCCACGATAAATTCAACCAGGATAGAATCAGACATGATAAAAAAACTCTTGATAAAATCACCCACGATAAAATCACCCACTATAAAATTACCCACGATAAATTCACCCTCGATAAAATCACCAATATTAAAAGTACCCACGATAAAATCACCCTCAATAAAATCACCAAAAATAAAATCACCCACGGTAAAATTACCCATGATAAATCACCCTCAATAGAATCACCCATGATAAAATGACCGTTGATAAAATCACATACGATAAAATCAGCCTTCCTAAAATCACACACGATAAAATCAGCCATGATAAAATTACCCATGATAAAATAACCCCCGATAAAATCACTCACGATAAAATAACCCACGATAAAATAACCCTTGATAAAATCACCCACAGTAAAATCAACCTCGATAAAATCACCCACGATAAAATCACCCATGATAAAATCACACCCGATAAAATCACCCTGGATAAAATAACCGTCGATTAAATTACCCACGATAAAATCACCCACTATAAAATAACCCACACTAAAATCACCTACGATATAATCACACATGATAAAATCACCCATGATAAAATCACACTCGACAAAATCACCCACAATAAACTCACCCATGATAAAATAACCCACACTAAAATCACCTATGATAAAATCACCCATGAGAAAATCACGCACGGTAAAATAACCTACAAGAAAATTACCGTCACTAAAATCACCCACGAAAAAATCACCCATGATAAAACCAACCTTGATAAATTCAACCAAGATAAAATCACCCACGATAAAATCATACATGGTAAAATCAACCTTGAAAAAATCACCCACGACAAAATAACTCTCGATAAAATCACCCATGATAAAATCACTCTCAATAAAATCACCCACAATAAAACCACCCACGATAAAATCACGTACGATAAAATAACGTCGATAAAATCATCCACGATAAACTCACCCTCCATAGAATCACCCTTGATAAAATCACCCGCGGTAAAATCACATACGATAAAATCAGCCCCGCTAAAATCACACACGATAAAATCACCTATGATAAAATCATCCGTGATAAAATCATCCATGATAAAATCACCCACAATAATACCAACCACGATAAAATGACCCTCGATAAAATCACCCATGGTAAAGTCACCCTCGATAAAATCACCCACGGTAAAATTACCCACTATAAAATTACACACGATAAAATCATCTCGATAAAATTACGATTAAGAAAATTATGCACGATAAAATCATCGTTGATAAAATCACCAGTAATAAAATCACTCACAACAAAATCACCTTCGACAAAATCACCCACGACAAAATCACCCATGATAAAATCACCCTCGATAAAATTACCCACGATAAAATCACCCACTATAAAATAACTCACACTAAAATCACCTATGATATAATTACCCATGATAAAATCACACATGATAAAATCACATTTGATAAATTTACCCCCGATAACATCACCCACTATAAAATCACCCACACTAAAATCACCGACGATAAAATTACCCTCTATAAAATCACCCATAGTAAAATCAACCTTGAGAAATTCACCCACGATAAAATAACCCACTATCAAATCATCCAAGATAAAATCACCCATGATCAAATCAACCAGGATAAAATCACCCATGATAAAATCACCCTCTATAAAATTACGCACGATAAAATCACCCACTATAAAAAAAACCCACACGAAAATCACCTACGATATAATTAGCCATGATAAAATGCCCCAGGATAAAAGCACACTCGATAAAATCACCCACGACAATATCACCCATGGTAAACTCACCCACAGCAAAATCACCCATGATAAAATCACCCTCGATAAAATCACACTCAATAAAATCGTCCACGATAAAATCACCATCGATAAAATTACCAATAATAAAATCACCCACCATAAAATCACCCATCTTAAAATCACCCACTATAAAATCACACTCGATAAAATTACCCACGATAAAATCAATCACGATAAAATCACTCTTGATAAAATCAATCATGGTAAAATCAACCTCCATAAAATCACCCACACTAAAATTATCCTCGATAAAAGCACCCACGATAAATTCACCCACTATAAAATTACCCACGATAAATTCACCCTCGATAAAATCATCAAAAATAAAATTACCCATGATAAAATGACCAATAATAAAATCACCCACGATAAAATCACCCATGATAAAATAATCGAAGATAAAATCACACACGATAAAATCACCCTCAATAGAATCACCCATAATAAAATCAGCCACGATAAAATCACCCATTATAAAATCACGCATGATAAAATCACACTCGATAAAATCACCCATGATAAAATCACCCTTGATAAAATTACCCACGATAAAATCACCCACTATAAAATAACTCAGACTAAAATCACCCACGGAAAAATCACCCTCGATAAAGTCACCATCAAAAAAATCACCCATGATAAAATCGCCAGTGATAAAATAATCCTTTATAGAATCATCCACGATAAAACAACCCTCGATAGAATCACCGATGATGAAATCACCCATGATAAAATAACCGTTGATAAAATCACATATGATAAAACCAGCCCCACTAAAATTAGCCTCGCTAAAATATCCCATGATAAAATCACCCACGATAAAATCACCGATACCAAAACCACCCACGAGAAAATCACCCATGATAAAATCACTGATAAAACCATCCACGATAAAATCACCCAATATAAAATCACCCACGGTAAAATCACCCTCGATAAAATCCCCCACGAGAAAATATCCAACTATAAAATTAGCCACGATAAATTCATCCTCGATAAAATCACCATAATAAAATTACCCACGATAACATCACCCTCAATACAATCACCCAGGATAAAATCACCCACGATAAAATCACCCATGATAAAATCACCCACGATAAAATTACACTCGATAAAATAACCCATGATAAAATCACCCTCGATAAAATTACCCACGATAAAATCACCCACTATAAAATAACCCACACTAAAATCAACTACGATATAATCAACCATGATAAAATCAGCCATGACAAAATCACCCACGATAAAATAACCCACACTAAAATGACGTAGGATAAAATCACCCACGATAAGATCACCCATGATAAAATCACCCTCGATAAAATCACCCACGACAAAATAACTATCGATAAAATCATCCACGACAAAATCACCCTCGATAAAGCAACCCTGAATAATATCACCCACGATAAACTCACCAACGATAAAATCACCGTTGATAAAATCACATACGATAATATCAGCCCCTCTAAAATCACCCATGATAAAATCACCCATAATAAAATCACCCACGATAAAATCAACGATACTAAAATCAACCATGATAAAACCACCCATTGTAAAATGAACCTCGATAAAATCACCCAATACAAAATCACCCTCGATAAATTCACTCACGATAAAATCATCCAAGATAAAATCACCCACGATAAATTCACCCACGATAAAATCAACCACGATAAAATCAGCCGTGGTAAAATAAATCTTGATAAAATCACCCTCGATAAAATCACCCACAATAAAATCACCCTCGATAAAATCACCCACAATAAAATCACCCTCGATAAAATCACCTACGAAAAAATGACCCATTATAAAATTATCCACGATAAAATAACTCTCGATAAATTCACCAATAATAAAATTACCCACCATAAAATCACTCTCGATAAAATCACCAACAAAATCACCCACGATTAAATCACCCCCAATAAAATCACCTTAGACAAAATCACCCACCACAACCTCACCCATGATAAAATCACCCACGATTAAATCACCCCCGATAAAATCACCTTCGACGAAATCACCCACCACAAACTCACCCATGATAAAATCACCCTCAATAAAATTACCCACGATAAAATCACCCACTATAAAATAACCCACACTAAAATGACCTACGATATAATCAGCCATGATAAAATCACAATCGATAAAATCACCCCTGATAACATCTCCCACTATAAAATCACCCACACTAAAATCAGTCACGATAAAATCACCCTCGATAAAATCACCCATGGTAAAGTCAAGCTTGGTAAAATCACCCACGATAAAATCACCGTCGATAAATTCAGCCACGATGAAATAACCCATTATTTAATAACCCAGACTAAAATCACCTACGATATAATTAGCCATGATAAAATCACCCAAGATAAAATCACCAATGATAAAATAACCCGCACTGAAATCACCTTCGATAAAATCACCCATGGCAAAATCAACCTCAATAAAATCATCCACGATAAAATCAACCACGATAAAATCACCCATGATAAAATCATCCACAATAAAATCACAGTCGATAAAATTACCCACTATAAAATAACTCACACTAAAATCACCCATGATAATATCATCCACGATAAATTCAACCAGGATAAAATCAGCCTCGCTAAAATCACACATGGTAAAATCAACCTCGATAAAATCACCCACACAAATATCACACATGATAAATCACCCTCGATAAAATCACCCTCAATAAAATCACCCACGATAAATCACCATCGATAAAATCACCCACGATAAAATATCCTCGATAAAATTAGCCACGATAAAATCACCCTTGATAGAATCACCCATGATAAAATCACCCATGATAAAATCACCATTGATTAAATCACCTACGATAAAAGCAGCCCCGCTAAAATCACACACGATAAAATCACCCATGATAAAATCACTCACGATAAAATCACACACGATAAAATCACAATTGATAAAATCACCCACGATAAAATAATCCATGATAAAGTCACCCTCGATAAAATTACGCAAACTAAAATCACCTACGATATAATCACCCACGATAAAATCAACCACGATAAAATAACCAATGATAAAATAACCCACACTAAAACCACCCACGATAAAATCACCCATGAGAAAATCACCGATGATAAAATCACCAACGAGAAAATCAGCTTCACTAAAATCACCCACGATAAAATCACCCATGATAAAATCACCCTTGATAATATCACCCACGATAAATTTAACTAGGATAAAATCACCCTCGATAAGATCACCCATGATAAACTCACCCACACCAAAATAACCCATGATAAAATCACCCTCGATAAAATCACCATCAATCAAATCACCCACGAAAAAATCACCCACAATAAAATCCCCCACGATAAAATCACCGTCAATAAAATAACTATTGATAAAATCACATACGATAAAATCAGCTTTGCTAAAATCACACACGATAAAATCAGCCATGATAAAATCACCTATGTCAAAATCACCCATGATAAAATCACCCACGATAAAACCAACCACGATAAAATCACCCTCAATTAAATCACCCACGAGAAAATCACCGACTTTAAAATTACCCACGATAATTTCATCCTCGATAAAATCACAAATAAAAAAATTACCCTTGATAAAACTACCCTCGATAAAATCACTAATAATAATATCACACTCGATAAAATCAACCACGCTAAAATCACCCAAGATAAAATCACCCATGGTATAATCAACCTTGATAAAATCACCAACGATAAAATCACCCTCGAGAAAATCACCCACGATAAAATAACCCATTATAAAATTACCCACGATAAAAACACCGACAGTAAAATCACCCATGATAAAATCACCCACAATAAAATCACCAACTATAAAATTACCCACGATAAAATCACCCTTGATAAAATCACCAATATTACAATTACCCACGATAAAATCAACCTCGATAGAATCACCAATAATAAAATCACCCACGATAAAATGACCCTCAATAGGATCACCCACGATAAAATCACTCATGATAAAATCGTCCACGATAAAATCACACTCGATAAAATAAACCATGATAAAATCACCCAAGGATAAAATCACACTCGATAATATCACCCACGATAAAATCACCCATGATAAAATGACCCACACTAAAATCACCCATGAGAAATTCACCCATGATAAAATCACACACGATAAAATCACCCACGATAAAATCACCCACGATAAAACCAACCGCGATAAAATCACCCTC
The DNA here is from genome assembly GCA_016859785.1 of Macrotyloma uniflorum. Classification (NCBI taxonomy): domain Eukaryota; kingdom Viridiplantae; phylum Streptophyta; class Magnoliopsida; order Fabales; family Fabaceae; genus Macrotyloma; species Macrotyloma uniflorum. The sequence goes on from BDMB01000152.1 coordinate 121,600, forward strand.
GATAAAATCACCCATGGTAAAATCAACCTCAGTAAAATCACCCACGATAAAATCACCCCCGATAAAATCGCTCGTTATAAAATCACCCACGATTAAATCACACTCCATAAATTACCCACTATAAAATCACCCACTATAAAATAACCCACACTAAAATCACCCATGATAATATCACCCACAATAAATTCAACCAGGATAAAATCACCCTCGATAAAATCACTTGTCGTAAAATCAACCTCGATAAAATCATCCACGACAATATAGGTCCTGATAAAATCACCCACGATAAAATCACCCTAGACAAATTCATCTTTGACAAAATCACCCATGATAAAATCAGCCATGATAAAGTCATCCACACAAAAATCAAACATGAAAAATCACCCTCAGTAAAATTACCCTTAATAAAATTGCCGACGATAAAATCACCTACGATGAAATATCCTCGATTAAATCATCCACGATAGAATCACCCTCAATAGAATCACCCATGATAAAATCACCCATGATAAAATCACCATTGATAAAATCACATACGATAAAAGCTGCCCCGCTAAAATCACACACGATAAAATCACCCACGATAAAATCGCCCATGATAAAATCTCCCACGATAAAACCAACCACAGTAAAATCACCCTCGATAAAATACCTATGGTAAAATCAACCTCAATAAAATCACCCACCATAAATTCATCCTCGATAAAATGACCAATAATAAAATCACCCACGATTAAATCACCCCCGATAAAATCATCTTCGACAAAATCAACCACCACAAACTCACCCATGATAAAATCACCCTCGATAAAATTACCCACGATAAAATCACCCACTATAAAATAATCCACACTATAATCACCTACGATATAATCACCCATGATAAAATCACAATCGATAAAATCACTCTCGATAACATCACCCACTATAAAATCACCCACACTAAAATCAACCATGATAAAATCACCCATGGTAATATCAAGCTTGATCAAATCACCCACGATAAAATAACCCACTATAAAATAACCTACACTAAAATCACCTACGATATAATTAGCCATGATAATATCCCCTAGGATAAAATCACACTCGATAATATCATCCACGATAAAATAACCCATGATAAAATAACCCACACTAAAATCACCCACTATAAAATCACCCATGAGAAAATCACCAATGATAAAATTTAACACGATAAAATCACCCGCTATAAAATCACCCACGATAAAACCAACCACAATAAAATCACCCTCGATAAAATCACCCATGGCAAAATCAACCTCAATAAAATCACCCACAATAAAATCAACCACGATAAAATCAGCCATGATAAAATCACCCATGATAAAATCACCCATCGCAAAATCAACTTCAATAAAATCACCCACGATAAAATCAACCACGATAAAATCAACCACAATAAAGTCACCCATGATAAAGTCACCCATGATAAAATCACCCACAATAATCAAACTCGATAAAATTACCCACTATAAATTACCCACCATAAAATAACCCACACTAAAATCACCTATATAATATCACCCACGATAAATTCAACATGGATAAAATCACCCTCGATAAAATCACCATGGTAAAATCAACCTCTAGAAACTCACCCACGACAATATAGCTCTCGATAAATTCACCCATGATAAAATCACCCTAGACAAATTCACCTTTGACAAAATCACCCATGATAAACTGACGCACACAAAAATCACACATGATAAATCACCCTCGAGAAAATCACCCTCAATAAAATCACCCATGATAAAATCACCCACGATAAAATCACCCTCGATAAAATCACCCATGGTAAACTCAAGCTTGATAAAATCACCCCCAATAAACCACCCTCGACAAAATCACCCGTGAGAAAGTCACCCAATATAAAATTACCGTCGATAAAATCACCCTCGATAAAATAACCAATAATAAAATTACCCACGATAAAATCACCCTCCATATAATCACCAATAGTAAAATCACCCATGATAAAATCACCCTAGAGAAAATCACCGACTATAAAATCACCCTCAATAGAATCACCCACGATAAAATCAGCCATGATGAAATCGCCCATGATAAAATCACCCTCGATAAAATTACCCACACTAAAATCACCTACGATATAATCACTCATGATAAAATCACCCATGATAAAATCACAATCGATAAAATCACGCACGATAACATCAACCACAATAAAATAACCCACACTTAAATCACCAACTATAAATCACCCATGAGAAAATCACCCACGATAAAATCACCCACGATAAAATCACTCACGATAAAACCAACAACGGTAAAATCACCCTCGATAAAATCACCCATGGTAAAATCAACCTCAATAAAATCACCCACAGTAAAATCACCCACAGTAAAATCACCCTTGGCAAAATCACCCATGACAAAATCACCCAATATAAAATTACCGACGATAAAATCACAATCGATAAAATCACCCACGATAACATCACCCACTATAAAATAACCCACACTAAAATCACCCACTATAAAATCACCCATGAGAAAATCACCCACGATAAAATCACCCACGATAAAATCAACCAAGATAAAATCACTGACTATAAAATCACCCTCAATAGAATCACCCACGATAAAATCAGCCACAATAAAATCACCCATGATAAAATAACCCACGGTAAAATCACCCACGATAAAATCACCCATGAGAAAATCACGCACGAGAAAATCACCAACGAGAAAATCACCTTCACTAAAATCACCCACGATAATATCACCCACGATAAATTCAACCAGGATAAAATCACCCTCGATAAAATCACTCTAGAAAAAATCAACTTAGACAAAATCACCCATGATTAAGTTACCCATGATAAACTCACCCACACCAAAATCACCAATGATAAAATCACCCTCGATAAAATCACCGTCAATAAAATCCCCCACGATAAAATCACCGTCGATAAAATCACCGTCGATAGAATCACCCATGATAAAATCACCGTTGATAAAATCACATAAGATAAAATCACCCACGATAAAATCACACACGATAAAATCACCCATGATAAAATCACCGATATTAAAATCACTCATGATAAAATCACCCACGATAAATTCACCCTCGATAAAACAGCCCTGATAAAAACACCCTCGATAAAATAACCAATAATAATATCACAGACGATAAAATCAGCCACGATAAAATCACCAATAATAATATCACACACGATAAAATCAGCCGCGATAAAATTACCCAACATAAAATCACCCTCAATAGAATCACCCATGATAACATCAACCACGATAAAATCACCCATGATAAAATCACCTACGATAAAATAACACTCGACATAATCACCCATGATAAAATCACTCTCGACAAAATTACCCACGATACCCATGAGAATATCACCCAATATAAAATAATTGACGATAAACTCACCCTCGATAAAATCACCAATAAGAAAATTACCCACGATAAAATAACCCTCGATAAAATCACTAAAAATAAAATCACACACGATAAAATCACCCACGATAAAAACACACCAGATAAAATCACCCACGATAAAATCACCCTCAATAGAATCAACCACGATGAAATCAACCACGATAAAATTACCCATGATAAAATCACCCACGATAAAACAAACCACGATAAAATCACCATCGATAGAATCACCCACGAGAAAATCACCGACTATAAAATTACCCACGATAAATTCACCCTCGATAAAATCACCAATAATAATATCACACACGATAAAATCACCTAACATAAAATCACCCACGATAAAATCACCCTCAATAGAATCACCCATGATAAAATCAACCACGATAAAATCACTCATGATAAAATCACCTACGATAAAATCACCAGTGATAAAATCACCCTCAACAAAATTACCTACGATACCCATGAGAAAATCACCCAATATAAAGTTAACGACGATAAACTCGCCCTCGATAAAATCACCAATAAGATAATTACCCACGATAAAATAACCCTCGATAAAATCACTAATAATAAAATCATATACAATAAAATCACCCTTGATAAATCACACTAGATAAAATCACCCACGATAAAATCACCCTCAATAGAATCACCCACGATTAAATCAACCACGATGAAATCACCCATGATAAAATCACCCACGATAAAATCACATTCGACAAAAACACCAATGATAAAATCATACTCGATAAAATAACCCATGATAAAACCACCCGCTATAAAATCACACTGGATAAAATCAAATTCGATAAAATCACCCATGACAAAATCACCCTCGATAAAATTACCTACGATAAAATCACCCACTATTAAATAACCCACACTAAAATCACCTACGACATAATCATCCAGAATAAAATCACCCTTGATAAAATCACGCTCGATAAAATCATCCACGATAAAATCACCCATGATAAAATAACCTACACTAAAATCACCCACGATAAAATCACCCATGGGAAAATCACCCATGATAAAATCACGCACTATAAAATCACACACGAGAAAATCACCGTCACTAAAATCAGCCTAGACAAAATCACCTTTGACAAAATCACCCATGATAAACTCACCCACACCAATATCAACAATGATAAAATCACCCTCGATAAAATTACCCTTAATAAAATCATCCTCAATAAAATCACCCACAATAAAATCACCTACAATAAAATATCCTCGATAAAATCATCCACGTTAAAATCACCCATGAAGAAATAACCCACGATAAAATCACCCTCGATAAAATTACCCACGATAAAATCACCCATGATAAAATCACCCTCGACAAAATCACCTATAATAAAATCACCCACGATAAAATCACCTTTGATAAAATCACCCACGATAAAATCGCCCAAGACAATATAACCAATGATAAAATCACCCACAATAGTATCACCAACGATAAAATCACTCATGATAAAATCGTCAACGATAAAATCATACTCGATAAAATAACCCATGATAAAACCACCCGCTATAAAATCACACTGGATAAAATCAAATTCGATAAAATCACCCATGATAAAATCACCCTCGATAAAATTACCCACGATAAAATCACCCACTATTAAATAACCCACACTAAAATCACCTACGACATAATCATCCAGAATAAAATCACCCTTGATAAAATCACACTCGATAAAATCACCCACGATAAAATCACCGATGATAAAATAACCTACACTAAAATCACCCACGAGAAAATCACCCATGGGAAAATCACCCATGATAAAATCACGCACTATAAAATCACACACGAGAAAATCACCGTCACTAAAATCAGCCTAGACAAAATCACCTTTGACAAAATCACCCATGATAAACTCACCCACACCAAAATCAACAATGATAAAATCACCCTCGATAAAATCACCCTTAATAAAATCATCCTCGATAAAATCACCCACGATAAAATCACCTACAATAAAATATCCTCGATGAAATCATCCACGTTAAAATCACCCATGATAAATAACCCACGATAAAATCACCCTCGATAAAATTACCCACGATAAAATCACCCATGATAAAATCAACCTCGACAAAATCACCTTCGACAAAATCACCCTCGATAAAATAACGCACACTAAAATCACCAACTATAAAATCACCCTCGATAAAATAACTCAGGATAAAATCACCCTCGATAAAATCACCAATAATAAAATTACCCAGAATAAAATCACCCTTGATAAAATAACCAATAATAAAATCAGATAAAATTACTTTCGCTAAAATCATCCACGATAAAATCACCCACGGTAAAATCACCCTCGATAAAATCACACTCGATAAAATCACCCATGATAAAATCACCCTTGATAAAATTACCCACTAAAAAATAACCAAGACTAAAATAAAATTATCTACGATATAATCACCCATGATAAAATAACCCATGATAAAATCACACTCGATAAAATCACCCATGCTAAAATAACCCACACTAAAATAACCCACACTAAAATCACCCATGATAAAATCACGCACGATAAAATCACTCACGAGAAAATCACCATAACTAAAATTACCCACGATAAAATCACCCAAGGTAAAATCAACCTCGATAAACTCACCCACAACAAAATAACCCTCGTTAAAATCACCAATGATAAAATCACCCTAGACAAAATCACCTTTGATAAAATTAACCCATAATAAAATCACCCATGATAAAATCACCCACGAGAAAATCACCATAAATAAACAGATAAAATCACCTAAGATAAAATTACCTTTGATAAAATCACCCACGGTAATATCACCTACAATAAATTCAACCAGGATAAAATCACCCTCGCTAAAATCAGCCACGACAAAATAACTCTCGATAAAATCACCCACAATAAAATCACCCTAGACAAAATCACCTTCGACAAAATCAACCCATGATAAAATCACCCATGATGAACTCACCCACACAAAAGTCATCGATGATAAAATCACCCTCAGTAAAAATCACCCACGATAAAATCACCTACAATAAAATATCCTCGATAAAATCATCCACAATAAAATCACCCTCGATATAATCACCCACAATAAAATCATCCACAATAAAATCACCCTCGAGAAATCACCCATGATAAAATCACCCACGATAAAATCTTATACGATAAAATCACCCACGCTAAAATCACCCTCGATAAAATCACCCATGGTAAAATCAACCACGATAAAATCACCCATGATAAAATAACCCTCGATAAAATCACCCAATACAAAATCCCCACAATAAAATTTCACACGATAAAGTCACCCTCGATAAAATATCCAATAAGAAAATTACGCACGATAAAATCACCCTCGATAAAATGACCAATAATAAAATCACCCATGATAAATCACCCTCGACAAAATTACCTTCGATAAAATAACCTACGAAAAAATCACCCATGCTAAAATCACCCTCGATAAAATAACCCACACTAAAATCACCCACGATAAAATCACACACGATAAAATAACCCACGATAAAATCACCCTTGATAAAATCACCCACGATAAAATCACCCATGATAAAATCACCCTCGACAAAATCACCTTCGACAAAATCACCCACAACAAAATCAATCTCGATAAAATCACCCTCGTTAAAACAACGCACACTAAAATCACCAACTATAAAATCACCCTCGATAAAATAACCAAGGATAAAATCACCGTTGATAAAATCCCCAATAATAAAATTACCCAGAATAAAATCACCCTTGATAAAATAACCAATAATAAAATCAGCCAGGATAAAATCACCCAAGATAAAATCACCCACGATAAAATCAGTCTCAATAGGATCACCCACAATAAAATCACTCATGATAAAATCGCCCACGATAAAATCGAACTCGATAAAATCGAACTCGATAAAATAACCCATGATAAAATCACCCTAGACATATCATCTTCGACAAAATCACTCATGATAAACTCACCCACACTAAAATCAGCAACGATAAAATCACCCATGATAATATCACCCTTGATAAAATCAGCCACGATAAAATCAACCACGATAAAATCACCCTCGATAAAATCACACATGGTAAAATCAACCTTGATAAAGTCACCCACGATAAAATCACCCTCGATAAAATAACCCGCCATAAAATAACCCAGTATTAAATTACCCACAATAAGATCACCCTCGATAAAATCAACAATTACAAAATCACCCACGATAAAATCACCCACGATAAAATCACACTCGATAAAATCACCCATGATAAAATCACCCTTGATAAAATTACCCACTATAAAATAACAAAGACTAAAATCACCTACGATATAATCACCCATGATAAAATCACCCATGATAAAATCACACTCGATAAAATCATCCACGATAAAATTTCCCCAGCTAAAATAACTCACACTAAAATCACCCACGATAAAATCACCCATAATAAAATCACCCATGATAAAATCAAACACAATAAAATCAACCACAAGAAAATCACCATAACTGAAATAACCCACGATAAAGTCACCTAAGATAAAATTACCCTTGATAATATCGCCCATGATAAATTCAACCAGGATAAAATCACCCTCGAGAAAATCGCCCAAGGTAAAATCAACCTCGATAAAATCACCCACGACAAAAAAACTCTCGATAAAATCACCCATGATAATATCACCCTAGACAAAATCACCTTTGACAAAATCAACCCATGATAAACTCACCCACACCAAAATCACCCATGATAAAATCACCAACGATAAAATCACCCTTGATAAAATCACCTACGATAAAATATCCTCGATAAAATCATCCACAATAAAATCACCCTCGCTAGAATCACCCATGATAAAATCACCGTTAATAAAATCTTATACAATAAAATCAGCCCCGCTAAAATTACAAACGACAAAAATCACCCATGGTAAAATCACCCATGATAAAATCACCCATGATAAAATCACCCACGTTAAAACCATCCACGATAAAATCACCCTCGATAAAATCACCTAATATCAAATCCCCACAATAAAATTACACACGATAAAGTCACCCTCGATAAAATTACCAATAAGAAAATTACGCACGATAAAATCACCCTCAATAAAATGACCAATAATAAAATCGCCCACGAGTAAATCACCCACGATAAAATCACTCTCGAAAAAATCACCTTCGACAAAATCACCCACGACAAAATCACCCATGATAAAATGACCCTCGATAAAATAACCCACCCTAAAATCACCCACGATAAAATAACTCCTGATAAATCACCCACGATAAAATAAGCTAAGATAAAATCACCCACGATAAATTCAACCAGGATAAAATCACCCTCGATAAAATCACCCAAGGAAAAATCAACCTCGATAAAATCACCCACAGCAAAATAATTCTCGTTAAAATCACCAATGATAAAATCACCCTAGACAAAATCACCTTTGACAAAATTAACCCATAATAAAATCACCCATGACAAAATCACCCACGACAAAATCACCATAACTAAATAGATAAAATCACCTAAGATAAAATTACCTTTGATAAAATCACCCACGATAATATCACCTACGATAAATTCAACCAGGATAAAATCACCCTCGATAAAATCACCCACGACAAAATAACTCTCGATAAAATCACCCATCATAAAATCACCCTAGACAAAATCACCTTTGACAAAATCAACCCATGATAAAATCACCCTTGATAAACTCACCCACACCAAAATCACCTATGATAAAATCACCCTCAGTAAAAATCACCAACGATAAAATCACCTACTATAAAATATCCTCAATAAAATCATCTACAATAAAATCACCCTCGATAAAATCACCCACAATAAAATCACCCTCGAGAAAATCACCCATGATAAAATCACCGTTGATAAAATCATATACGATAAAATCACCCACGATAAAATCACCCATGATAAAATCACCCACGTTAAAACCAACCACAATAAATCACCCTCGATAAAATCACCCATGGTAAAATCAACCACGATAAAATCACCCACGATAAAATAACCCTCGATAAAATCACCCAATACAAAATCCCCATAATAAAATTTCACACTATAAAGTCTCCCTTGATAAAATTGCCAATAAGAAAATTACGCACGATAAAATCACCCTCGATAAAATGACCAATAATAAAATCAGCCATGATAAAATCACCCATGATAAATCACCCTCGACAAAATCAATTTCGACAAAATCGCCTACGAAAAAATTCCCCATGCTAAAATCACCCTCGATAAAATAACCCACACTAAAATCACCAACGATAAAATCACACACGATAAAATAACCCACGATAAAATCACCTATGATAAAATCACCCATAATAAAATTACCCAGAATAAAATCACCCTTGATAAAATAACCAATAATAAATTCAGCCAGGATAAAATCACCTTCGATAAAATCACCCACGATAAAATCACCCTCAATAGGATCACCCACAATAAAATCACTCATGATAAAATTGCCCACGATAAAATCAAACTCGATAAAATAACCCATGATAAACTCACCCATACTAAAATCAACCACGATAAAATCAACCACGATAAAATCACCCTCGATAAAATCACGCATGGTAAAATCAACCTTGATAAAGTCACCCACGATAAAATCACCCTCGATAAAATAAACCGCCATAAAATAACCCACTATTAAATTACCCACGATAAAATCACCAATTATAAAATCACCCACGATAAAATCACCCACGATAAAATCACACTCGATAAAATCACCCATGATAAAATCACCCTTGATAAATTTACCCACTATAAAATAACCCAGACTAAAATCACCTACGATATAATCACCCATGAAAAAATCACCCATGATAAAATTACACTGAATAAAATCATCCACGATAAAATTTCCCCAGCTAAAATAACCCACACTAAAATCACCCACGATAAAATCACCCATAATAAAATCACCCATGATAAAATCACACACAATAAAATCAACCACAAGAAAATCACCATAACTTAAATAACCCACGATAAAATCACCTAAGATAAAATTACACTTGATAAAATCACCCACAATAATATCACCCACGATAAATTCAACCAGCATAAAATCACCCTCGAGAAAATCGCCCAAGGTAAAATCAACCTCGATAAAATCACCCATGACAAAAAAACTCTCGATAAAATCACCCATGATAAAATCACCCTAGACAAAATCACCTTTGAAAAAATCAACCCATGATAAACTCACCCACACCAAAATCACCCATGATAAAATCACCCACGATAAAATCACTCATGATAAAATCACCTACGATAAAATATCCTCAATAAAATCATCCACAATAAAATCACCCTCGATAGAATCACCCATGATAAAATCACCATTAATAAAATCTTATACGATAAAATCAGCCCCGCTAAAATCACAAACGATAAAATCACCCATGGTAAAATCACCCACGATAAAATCACCCATGATAAAATCACCCACATTAAAACCAACCACGATAAAATCACCCTTGATAAAATCACCCATGATAAAATCAACCACGATAAAATCACCTTCGATAAACTAACCCTCGATAAAATCACCCATTATAAAATCCCCACAATAAAATTCCACACGATAAAGTCACTCTTGATAAAATTACCAATAAGAAAATTACGCACGATAAAATCACCCTCAATAAAATGACCAATAATAAAATCACCTACGAGAAAATCGCCCACGAGTAAATCACCCACGATAAAATCACTCTCGACAAAATCACCTTCGACAAAATCACACACGACAAAATCACCCATGATAAAATGCCCTCGATAAAATAACCCACACTAAAATCACCCACGATATAATCACCCACGATAAAAAACTCACGATAAAATCACCCATGTTAAAATCACCCTCGACAAAATCACCTTCGACAAAATCAACCATGATAAAATCACCCTCGATAAATTAACCCACACTAACATCACCCACAATAAAATAACACTCGACAAAATCACCCATGATAAAATCACCCTCAACAAAATTACCCACGATCCCATGAGAAAATCACCCAATATAAAATTAACGACGATAAACTCGCCCTCGATAAAATCACCAATAAGATAATTACCCACGATAAAATCACAAATAATCAAATCACATACAATAAAATAAACCTTGATAAAATCACACCAGATAAAATCACCCACGATAAAATCACCCATGATCAAATCAACCACGATGAAATCACCCATAATAAAATCTCCCATGATAAAATCACCCACGATAAAATCACATTCGACAAAATAACCCATGATAAAATCACACTAGATAAAATTACCCACGATAAAATCACCCACTATAAATAACCCACACTAAAATCACGTACGATATAATCACCCATGATAAAATCACCCACGATAACAACACCCACTATAAAAGAACCCACACTAAAATTACCCACGATAAAATCACCCATGAGAAAATCATCCATGATAAAATCACCATGGTAAAATCAACCACGATAAAATCACCCACGATAAAATCACCCACTATAAAATTACACACGATAAATTCACGCTCGATAAAATTACCAATAAGAAAATTACGCACGATAAAATCACCCTCGATAAAATTGCTAATAAGAAAATTTTGCACGATAAAATCACCCTCTATAAAATCACAGATAATAAAATCACCCACGAAAAAATCACACATGATAAAATCACCCATGAGAAAATCACCCTCTACAAATCACCTTCGACAAAATCACCCACGATAAAATCACCCACTATAAAATTGCCCACGATAAAATCACCCACTATAAAATAACCCACACTAAAATCACCTACGATATAATCACCCATGATAAAATCACACTCGATAAAATCATCAGTGATAAAATCACCCACGATAAAATCACGCATGATAAAATCACCAACGATAAAATCACCCATGATAAAATCACCCGAGATAAAATAACCCACTCTAAAATCACCCATGATAAAATCACCCACTACAAAATTACCCACGATAAAATCACCCTTGATAAAATCACCAATAATAAAATTACCAACGATAAAATCACCCTCGACAAAATCACTAATAATAAAATCACCTTTGATAAAATCACTCACGATAAAATCACCTTTGATAAAATCACCCACGATAAAATTACCCTTAATAGGATCACCAACGATAAAATCACTCATGATAAAATCGTCGACGATAAAATCATACTCGATAAAATAACCCATGATAAAATCACCCGCTATAAAATCACACTTGATAAAATCAAACTCGATAAAATCACCCATGATAAAATCACGCTCGATAAAATTACCCACGATAAAATCACCCACTATTAAATAACCCACACTAAAATCACCTACTACATAATCACCCAGGATAAAATAACCCTTGATAAAATCACACTCGATAAAATCACCCAAGATAATATCACCCATGATAAAATAACCTACACTAAAATCACCCACGATAAAATCACCCATGGGAAAATCACCCATGATAAAATCACGCACTATAAAATCACACACGAGAAAATCACCGTCACTAAAATCACCCTAGACAAAATCACCTTTGACAAAATCACCCATGATAAACTCACCCACACCAAAATCACCAATGATAAAATCACCCTCGATAAAATCACCCTTAATAAAATCATCCACGATAAAATCACCACCGATAAAATCACCTACAGTAAAATATCCTCGATAAAATCATCCACGTTAAAATCACCCTCTATAGAATCACCCATGATGAAATCACCCACGATAAAATCACCCATGAGAAAATCACCCAATATAAAATAACCGACGATAAAATCACCCTCGATAAAATCACCTTCAATAAAATCACCTTCCATAAGATCATCCAAGATAAAATCACCCACGATAAAATCACCCTCAATAGGATAACCCACGATAAAATCACTCATGATAAACTCGCCCACGATAAAATCACACTCGATAAAATCACCCATGATAAAATCAACCATGATAAAATCACACTCGATAAAATCACCCACGATAAAATCACGCATGCTAAAATAACCCACACTAAAATCACCCACGATAAAATCACCCACGATAAAATCACGCACGATAAAATCACGCACGATAAAATCACTCACGACAAATTCACCATAACTAAAATTACCCACGATAAAATAACCTAAGATAATATCACCCACGATAAATTCAACCAGCATAAAATCACCCTCGATAAAATCACCCAAGGTAAAAACAAACTCGATAAAATCACCCACAACAAAATAACTCTCGTTAAAAATCACCTTTGACAAAATTAACCCATGATAAAATCACCCATGATAAAATCACCCATGATAAAATCACCCACGAGAAAATCACCATAACTAAACCGATAAAATCACCTAAGCTAAAATTACCTTTGATAAAATCAACCATGATAATATGACCTACGATAAATTCAACCAGGATAAAATCACCCTCGATAAAATCACCCAAGACAAAATAACTCTCGATAAAATCACCCATGATAAAATCACCCTAGACAAAATCACCTTTGACAAAATCAACCCATGATAAAATCACCCATGATAAACTCACCCACACACAAATCACCTATGATAAAATCACCCTCAGTAAAAATCACCCACGATAAAATCACCTACTATAAAATATCCTCGATAAAATCATCCACAATAAAATCACCGTCGATAAAATCACGTACAATAAAATCATCCACAATAAAATCACCCTCGAGAAAATCACCCATGATAAAATCACACATGATAAAATCACCCACAGTAAAATCACCCATGATAAAATCACCCACATTAAAACCAACCACAATAAAATCACCCTCGATAAAATCACCCATGGTAACATCAACCACGATAAAATCACCCACGATAAAATAACCCTCGATAAAATCACCCAATACAAAATCCTCATAATAAAATTTCACACGATAAAGTCTTCCTCGATAAAATTGCCAATAAGAAAATTACGCACGATAAAATCACCCTCGATAAAATGACCAATAATAAAATCATACTCGATAAAATAACCCATGATAAAATCACCCGCTATAAAATCACACTTGATAAAATCAAACTCGATAAAATCACCCATGATAAAATCACCCTCGATAAAATTACCCACGATAAAGACACCCACTATTAAATACCCCACACTAAAATCACCTACGACATAATCACCCAGGATAAAATCACCCTTGAGAAAATCACACTCGATAAAATCACCCGATAAAATCACCCATGATAAAATAACCTACACTAAAATAACCCACGATAAAATCACCCATGGGAAAATCACCCATGATAAAATCACGCACTATAAAATCACACACAAGAAAATCACCGTCACTAAAATCACCCTAGACAAAATCACCTTTGACAAAATCACGCATGATAAACTCACCCACAAAAAAATCACCAATGATAAAATCACCCTCGATAAAATCACCCTTAATAAAATCATCCACGATAAAATAACCCACGATAAAATCACCTACACTAAAATATCCTCGATAAAATCATCCACGTTCAAATCAACGTCGATAGAATCACCCATGATGAAATCACCCACGATAAAATCACCCATGAGAAAATCACCTTATATAAAATAACCGACGATAAAATCGCCCACGATAAAATCACCTTCGATAAAATCACCTTCGATAAAATCACCTTCGATAAAATCACCTTCGATAAAATCATCCAAGATAAAATCACCCACGATAAAATCATCCTCAATAGGATCACCCACGATAAAATCACTCATGATAAACTCGCCCACGATAAAATCACACTTGATAAAATAACCCATGATAAAATCACTTTAGACAAATCATCTTCGACAAAATCAACCATGATAAACTAACCCACACTAAAATTAGCCATGATAAAAGCACCCTTGATAAAATCACCCATGGTAAAATCAACCTTGATAAAATCACCCACGATAAAATCACCATCGGTAAAATAACCCACTATAAAATTTCCCACGATAAAATCAACCTTCATAAAATCACAAATAATAAAATCACCCACGATAAAATCACCCTCGATAAAATCACACTCGATAAAATCACCCATGATAAAATCACCCTTGATAAAATTACCCACTATAAAATAACTAAGACTATAATTACCTACGATATAATCACCCATGATAAAATCAACCATGATAAAATCACACTCGATAAAATCACCCACGGTAAATTCACGCATGCTAAAATAACCCACACTAAAATCACCCACGATAAAATCACCACGATAAAATCACACACGATAAAATCACTCACGAGAAAATCACCATAACTAAAATTACCCACAATAAAATAACCTAAGATAAAATCACCCACAATAAATTCAACCAGGATAAAATCACCCTCGATAAAATAACCCAAGGTAAAAACAAACTCGATAAAATCACCCACAACAAAATAACTCTCGTTAAAATCACCAATGATAAAATCACCCTAGAAAAAATCACATTTGACAAAATTAACCCATGATAAAATCACCCATGATAAAATCACACATGATAAAATCAGCCACGAGAAAATCACTATAACTAAACCGAGAAAATCACCTAAGAGAAAATTACCTTTGATAAAATCACCCAATATAATATCACCTACAATAAATTCAACCAGGATAAAATCACCCTCGATAAAATCACCCAAGACAAAATAACTCTCGATAAAATCACCCATGATAAAATCACCCTAGACAAAATCACCTTTGACAAAATTCACCCATGATAAAATCACCCATGATAAACTCACCCACACCAAAATAACCTATGATAAAATCACCCTCAGTAAAAATCACCCACGATAAAATCACCTACTATAAAATATCCTCGATAAAATCATCCACAATAAAATCACCCTCGATAAAATCACCCACAATAAAATCATCCACAATAAAATCACCCTCGATAAAATCACCCATGATAAAATCACCCATGATAAAATCGCCGTTGATAAAATCTTATACGATAAAATCACCCATGATAAAATCACCCACGTTAAAACCAACCACAATAAAATCACCCTCGATAAAATCACCCATGGTAAAATCATCCACGATAAAATCACCCACGATAAAATAACCCTCGATAAAATCACCCAATACAAAATCCCCACAATAAAATTTCACACTATAAAGTCTACCTCGATAAAATTGCCAATAAGAAAATTACGCACGATAAAATCACCCTCGATAAAATGACCAATAATAAAATCACCCATGATAAATCACCCTCGACAAAATCAATTTCGACAAAATCACCTACGAAAAAATCACCCATGCTAAAATCACCCTCGATAAAATAACCCACACTAAAATTACCCACGATAAAATCACACACGATAAAATAACCCACGATAAAATCACCCTCGATAAAATCACCC
Source organism: Macrotyloma uniflorum (assembly GCA_016859785.1). Taxonomy (NCBI): domain Eukaryota; kingdom Viridiplantae; phylum Streptophyta; class Magnoliopsida; order Fabales; family Fabaceae; genus Macrotyloma; species Macrotyloma uniflorum. The sequence continues at coordinate 138,530 of BDMB01000152.1, forward strand.
ACGATAAAATAACCCATGATAAAATCACCCTTGACAAAATCACCTTCAACAAAATCACCCACAATAAAATCAGCCATGACAAAATCACCCTCGATAAAATAACCCAGGATAAAATCACCCTTGATAAAATCACCAATAATAAAATTACCCAGAATAAAATCACCCTAGATACAATAACCAATAATAAAATCAGCCAGGATAAAATCACCTTCGATAAAATCACCCAAGATTAAATCACCCACGATAAAATCACCAATTATAAAATCACCCACGATAAAATCACCCACGATAAAATCACACTCGATAAAATCACCCATGATAAAATCACCCTTGATAAAATTACCCACTATAGAATAACCCAGACTAAAATCACCTACGATATAATCACCCATGATAAAATCACCCATGATAAAATCACACTCGATAAAATCATCCACGATAAAATTTCCCCAGCTAAAATAACCCACACTAAAATCACCCACGATAAAATCACCCATCATAAAATCACCCATGATAAAATCACACAAAATAAAATCAACCACGAGAAAATCACCATAACTTAAATAACCCACGATAAAACCACCTAAGATAAAATTACCCTTGATAAAATCACCCACAATAATATCGCCCACGATAAATTCAACCAGGATAAAATCACCCTCGAGAAAATCGCCCAAGGTAAAATCAACCTCGATAAAATCACCCACGACAAAATAACTCTCGATAAAATCACTCATGATAAAATCACCCTAAACAAAATCAACCCATAATAAAATCACCCATAATAAACTCACCCACCCCAAAATCACCCATGATAAAATCACCCTAAAAAAAATCACCCATGATAAAATCACCTACGATAAAATATCCTCGATAAAATCATCCACAATAAAATCACCCTCGATAGAATCACCCATGATAAAATCACCCTCGATAGAATCACCCACGATAAAATCACCTATGATAAAATCACCCTCGACAAAATCACCTTCGACAAAATCAACCATGATAAAATCACCCTCGATAAATTAACCCACACTAACATCACCCACGATAAAATCACCCTCGATAAAATCACCCACGATAAAATCACCCTTGATAAAATCACCAATAATAAAATTACCCAAGATAAAATCACCCTCGAGAAAATAACCAATAATAAACACTACTAGAAGAAGGCGAATCAACGTCATAAAACAATGTCGGTTATAAATATAACTGATGTTGTTTTAGACGCGGTTGCAAAATTGTAAGTATAACTACATTTTCCACGTCGATTACAATTACAACCGTCATCGAAAATATAACAACGTCGGTTATTGATTTAAACGACGTTGATAGTCATTAAATAACCTCGTTTGTGGTTAACCCTCGTGGAATTGTTGAGTATCAACGTCGTTTGGTATTATAACCGACGTTGTATATTGATTTAACGTCGATTTTTTTAGTAACCGACGTTGATGGTTATTATTTCAAAACTCTCAGCACGATCTCTGCTATTTTGTTGCGCGCTTCCCCTATCTCCCTCTGTCGCGACTTCTACTGCCACTTTTCCCTCTTCTCTCTCTCTCTCCCTCTTTGTCTCTCTCTCTCTAATTGGAGGTAACTTTCCTTTTCGTTGTTCATTTTTTCCTTTTTGCCTCTGTTTTCCTTTTTGTATGTTAATCTTAAACCTTATCATTATGAGCCATGATTTTTCAAAGCAAAACTGGAGCATTTTTGCAAGTTAATTGTTTCTAGAATTGACCTTTTATACTTTGTCTTGTTACATTGTCGTGCGTTTGTTACATTGTCGTGCGTGTGTTCCCCTCTTGCTTTGATTGGTATTCTGAAATTCTCAAAATAAATTTATTGGGTGGAATGGAATATAAAACCCCCTCAATTAGACAACACTTGGCCTGAGTTGGGTATTATGGAGTGCCTAAGTCCCTCATCAAGTAGTATGGGATATTCGGTGGAGAATTGAAGTGTTTGGTTCTGCCTTCTTAGTAGCTAGCTTTTGAGAGTAGGTTCCCAAGTGCTTGGTTGCTTATAAATTAGTATCAGAACTAGATGTGGATGTCTTGAAAGGGGTTATCTATGAAGGGTTTTGAACAATGAGGGAGTTGGGTTAAGTGTTGTAGAGTGAAAGCCCCACCAAAATGTTAGCTCTTAGGGGTGGTGCTATGATAGAAACTTGGGTAGGGTGCCTAAGTCCCAGACCAAGTAGTTTGGGATGTTCGGTAGATTATTTAAGTACTTAGTTCTTTCTCCTTAATAGCTAACATTTTGAGGTTTTCAATATGATACTCCTTATTATATTCAAGACTACTAGGTGTGTCTTATGTTATTTTCTATCTAACAATCAATATGATACTCCCTAAATCTTTCCATGTTTCCGTAAATATATTTATTATTCCATAGTATACAGCATCTATATCTACATTGTGTGGGCAAACTAAAACTTAACATTCAATTTCACTGCATTCATTGATGAGGTATTAACATTTAGTTTGGAAAAAACTGCAGGGTGCTAACTGGACACAGTACTTGAAGCTGTCTTAGGAGCAACTTCAGACTACACTCACAATCATTGCTTGAGGTTAGTCAAGTTTAGTTGTTTATTGCCTATTTTGGCTTTAACATAGGATTTGATGCATTAATAGTAATGAGGAACTAATTAAACATATGAAAGAAGAAATTCATTTAGATAAAGAGAAGATGATTACAAAGAGTTGGTAGGATAAGAGATTTTTGTTAGTTTTAAGGAAAATATGTAGAACCAAGAATATGCTAAGAATATGATTAAAGTTTAGCATCATTTAATGGATTCCTAGAGTAATGGGATAGGGGCAGATGACACTCATACTAAGAATCAAATTAGAATCTTAGTATTTGTCCAATTATGGTCGTAAGAGGGCATGTAATTGGTGTGTGCAACAATACTACTTTCACTATTCATGTATGCTCACTCTCAACCACTACTGAATCAATTTTATTATTCTTCATTTATAGTGTCATCTTGAAAGATGGATCGAAATTGGTTAAATACAAATCGCATGTCAAAAGAGTATGAGAATGGAGTTGAAGAATTTTTAGAATATGGGAAACAAAATGGCCCAAATTTTAATGGAAAATTGTATTGTCCGTGCGTTAATTGTGTAAATGGGAGAATACAAGACATAGTACTAATACGGGAGCATCTTATTTGTGATGGAATGATGAAGAATTACACAACTTGGACTTGGCATGGTGAAAGGATTGATAATTCAGCAAGATCACAAACTAACGAGGAAGATGTCACCGTTGAAGATCGAATAGAGGACATGTTGAGTGATGTGGGTGAAAATAGATTCCTTAAAGCACATGCACCTTTATATGATAGATTGAGGACAGATTCAGAGAGTCCATTGTATCCTGGATGTAAATCTTTCACACGATTGTCATCGACACTAAGATTGGTGAATTTGAAGCAAAATATGGTTGGAGTGATACAAGTTTTAATGAATTACTTCATATATTAAAGGATATGCTCCCAAACAATAATACTTTGTCGAACCGTATGTATGAAGCGAAGAAGATACTTTGTCCGATGGGTTTAGAATATAAAAAGATACACGCTTGTCCTAATGACTGTGTTATACAGGAAAGAGTTTAAATCTCTGCACAATTGTCCAAAATGTGGTGTATCACGTTATAAAGTTAAGGATGAGGATAATGAGGGTCAGGACATTGATAAGAAGTATCCTCCTGCAAAGGTTGTTTGGTATCTTCCAATAATTCCTAGGTTTAAGCGGTTGTTCGCCAATCCGAGAGATGCAAAAAATTTGTTATGGCATTCAAAGGCCAAATCACCTAATGGCCAACTTCGACATCCAGTTGATTCTCCACAATGGAAGAAATTTGGCTGTCTATTTCCAAGTTTTGGTAGTGATGCAAGAAACCTGAGACTAGGCTTAGCGACAGACAGAATGAACCCTTTTGGGAATTTAAGTACTAACCATAGCTGATGGCCAGTTTTATTCATTACAACAGAATAGACTTTAGATAGCGGTTTCGCATGGCTTATAATAGCGGTTAAAAACGCTATTAAATGAGGTGCTATGATAGTGTCTGAACTTTAGATAGCGGTTAACTAACCGCTATTATAAAATAAGATATAATAGCGGTTAATGTGGAACCGCTTTCTTTTATTGTGTTTAGATAGCAATTATGGGAACCGCTATCTAAAGTCCCAAGTAAAAAAAAAAAAAATTTATTTAAATTTTGAAATCCAAATTTTTTTCTAATCATTTGTACTTGAAGATCACATATGTGCGAAAGAGTTAAGGATCAAACAACAATGAAGCAGAAAAATAAAAACTATAAACATCAGCAATCACATTTCCCCTTTCACGCAAAGCACCAAACTCATTCCACGAGCAACCTCAATAACTTTCAATTAAACAATTCTAGCATCCCAAACCACATGAGAAAGACATAAAAACCCAGATGCAAGGTTTTAAAAAATTATTCAAGACAGTGATTTCAGCAGCAACATCAACATATTTTGGACTCTCTGAAACCACAA
>BDMB01000152.1:143388-158023 GCA_016859785.1 Macrotyloma uniflorum
CCACATAGCCACGACTCGTTACCACCTACAAAAACCCGAAATTGGACCAGGTCCAAGTCCAATTAGCGAACACAAAACACGAAATGAGAAAAAACAAAACAAAAAAGGGTTTGAAAGTGGAAGTGATCGAAAAGGGGGTTAGGATTTTACAGACCTTAGAGACAGACTCGTCAAGGATGTGCTTGATGGAGTGGTGATCCAAGAGATTGGCCTTCTTTGGAGCTTTGGATTGCAGGGGAGAGGCTGGGAATCGCAGGGAGAGGCTGGGCGTGAGAGAGTGCAGAGAGAGCGCGAGTGCAGGGAGAGGCTGGGCATGAGAGAGTGCAGAGAGAGCACGAGGTTAAAGAAAGGGGGTTAGGGTTTTTGAAAATTAGGACTTTAGATAGCGGTTCGAGAAATAACCGCTATCTAAAGTACCTTTCTTATAGCGGTTCAACCACGTAACCGCTATCTAAAGTTATGATAGCGGTTCCACGTGTCAACCGCTGTTTAAAGGCAACACATTAGATAGCGGTTATTTAACAACCGCTATTATATCTAACTTTACATAGCGGTTCCTACTCAACCGCTATCAAAATGCACTTTAGAGAGCAGTTTGTGTCTAACCGCTATCTAATATATATTTTTAAAAGCGGTTTCTCTTAACCGCTATCTAAACTGCCGTTACGCAAACCCAATTCTGTTGTAGTGATTGGTAATTTACTATCTTCCACCATGGTTGTGCATGAAGTGTAAATATGTTATGCTATCGATGATGATTTCAGGTCCAAGACAGCCAGGAAATGACATTGATGTGTATCTAAGTCCTTTGATAGAAGACTTAAGGCTATTGTGGGAGGAAGGAGTTGATGTGTTTGATGGCTATTTGCAGCAGAGCTTTAAGTTGCGTGCAATGTTATTTTGTACCATTAATGATTTCCCAGCATATGGAAACTTAAGTGGCTATAGTGTAAAGGGTCATTATGCTTGTCCTATCTGTGAAGAAGATACTAGTTATCTTCAATTGAAACATGGAAGGAAGACAATTTATAATAGACACAGGAAATTTCTATCAAAAGAACATCCATACCATAAACTGAAGAAAGCTTTTAATGGTTATCAGGAGGATGAAATTGCCAAAGAACCATTAACTGGTGAAGAAGTTTATGATCGGGTGAGGAGTATCAACATTCCATTTGGGAAGATCCAAAAAAAGTCTTCGGACAAAAACTTATGGAAGAAGAAATCAATTTTCTTTGATCTTCCATATTGGAGGCACCTAGATGTATGTCACTGTATCGATGTCATGCATGTGGAGAAAAATGTTTGTGATAGTTTCATTGGCACACAGTTGAACATTAAAGGAAAGACAAAAGATGGAGTGAATGCCCGTCAAGACCTTTGTGAAATGGGAATTCGTGCAGAATTACATCCAAGACCTGAAGGCAAGAGAACATATCTACCACCAGCATATCACACTCTGTCAAAAAAGGAGAAAAGAAGTTTATGTGGTTGTCTTCGTGGTATTAAAGTGCCACAAGGATACTCTTCAAATATTAAGAGCCTTGTGTCCATGAAAGATCTGAAGTTGGTTGGGTTAAAGTCTCACGACTGTCATGTTTTAATTCAACAACTCTTACCTGTTGCTATATGTGACATATTACCCAAGGATGTCAGACATGCCATTATGCGTCTATGTTTTTTCTTTAATCAAATATGTGCCAAGGTGATTGATGAAAAATTGTTGGATGAATTGGAAAATGAGGGTGCAGTTATATTATGTTTGTTGGAGATGTATTTTCCCCCCTCCTTTTTTGATATTATGGTCCACTTAATTGTTCATCTAGTTAGAGAGATTCGATTATGTGGGCCAGTTTGTATGAGGTGGATGTACCCAATTGAGAGATACATGAAGATCTTTAAAGGGTATTCTAAAAATCCATACAGACCTGAAGCTTCTATTGTTGAAAGGTATATTGCAGAAGAAGCCATAGAATTTTGTTCACAATACTTAGCATAAACAGAACCCGTTGGTGTTCCTACTAGTCGTCATGATGATAGAATAAATGGTAAGGGTACTCGTGGGATAAGAGTTGAAACCAAAGATCTTGATTTGTTGAGTATGGCACACTTGTATATTCTGAATAATACAGATGAAGTTCTTCCCTACATAGATGCTCATAAAGAGATGTTGAAGGAACTTAACCCTAAAATGAGTGAAAGGTTGTTGGTTAAGGAGCATAACAACCAGTTTGTTAGTTGGTTTAAAATTAAAGTCTTTTCAGATTAGAAAGTCTCTGATACATTGAAATGGCTAGCACATGGTCCTAGACATAATGTCATCAGTTGGACTGGGTATGACATTAACAAATACTTTTTCTACACAAAGCTGCAAGATGACAAGAGCACGGTCCAAAATAGTGGAGTATCTATTGAAGCCACCTCAATGCACTTTTCTAGTTCAAAGGACAAAAATCATGTCATGGCATCCATGAGTTACTTTGGGTACATTGAGGAAATTTGGGAGGTCAATTACACTAAATTCAAAGTACCTTTATTTAAATGTCAATGGATTGATAGCAATACTGGTGTTCAAATTGACCAGATGGGCTTTACTTTGATAGATCTTAAGAAGTTAGGTCATAAAGAAGAGCCATTTATACTAGCACAACAAGCAAAACAAGTTTTTTACATCACAGACCCATGTAATGGTAGGTGGTCTATAGTCCTGAAAGGAAAAGTCAACGATATCACAATTGGGTACGATGATGATGATGGTGATGATTCCATTGACATCCCTATTTCACCACGAATGCCTACTACTATAGACTATATGGAAGATGACTTGGTCCATGCAACTCGCAATGACCATGATGAAGGCATATGGGAAAACTTAACTATCTAAGTTATGTAAACCTTACTATTTTTGTTATTATTTTTATTCTGTAGATTTGTTCATTTCCATGTTTATTTGTGCTATAATTAAGTTATGTGTTCTTATAAAGCTTTTATTTTTGTTGAATACAGGCACATGGCATCTCCTCCGCATCTCCTCCACCATCTCCTCCACCATCTCTTCTGCCATCTACCCAGACATCTAGTTCGAAGAACACTCGGCAAGCCACACGGCTGAAAGGCTTGACTGTTAGACGCATGTCTGGACAGATGCTGACTATGTCTGTTGATCCTAAGACCGACAAGGTCTCAGGTCCATATAGTACCCAATTTAATAGCTATTTGGGTACACTGGCTAGAGAAAAGGTATTTATTGTAATGAAGTATTTCTTTAAATTATTATGTAGTTTGAATGTTTAGTTTATATTTATTTGATATATTTGTATTTAGATCTCTATTCTTCATCCATCGTGGGATTATGTGGAGGAGACTGTAAAGAATTTGATTTGGCAAGATCTCTTGGTAAGTAAAAAATTAATACTTCCTTCACATATCATTCACTTGTTCATATACTCAACTTAACTAACTACTTCTTTATTGTAGGAACATTTTGATCTTGTAAATTCTGAGGAGGTAAGGAGGAAGATTATGACTTCTATAGCAAAAATGTGGAGACAATTCAAATCCACATTGACGACTAAATGGGTTTATGCAAAAGATGTCGTTAATAAGGGATTGACTCCTTGCCAAAAATATGGCATAGATGAGGACACATGGGCAAAATTTGTGCATACTAGGAAAGCTCCTGATTGGGAGGTATGATTTTACTTTTTTAATTTTGGCTTAACTTACAAGTTTATTACTTAGTGTATCTTATTCTATTTCTTGTAGGAAAAAAAGATTAAAAGCTAAGGAAATTCAGAGAAAAAATGTGGCCCCCCATCGTTTGTCTCGTGGAGGATATGAATTGTTGACTAAAAAAATGATCGAGGAGAAGAAAAAAATGTGGGAGTCAGAGTTAGCATCTTCTGGTTTAAGCCAAGAGGAAAATCGTCCACCATCTCCTCCAACACGTCACCAGAAGTGGAAGAGGGCTCGCACAAAACCTTCTGGTGAGATGACATCTGAGAAAGCTAGACAAATTGCTGCAAAAATTGTAAGTGAAATGATTGATTCCCTTACTTTGATTTTAGTTACTATTAAATTTAATTTTCATCTTTTAATATTTTATTGTAGGATGAGCTAGAGGATCAGTATTCACAGGGATCTTTCATCCCTCGTGGTCGTCATGATATCTTGACAACTGCTATTGGAAGACCTGAACATTCAGGCCGTGTTCGTGGTGTTGGTAAAGGGGTGGGACTCCGACAGTATTTTGGACCACCATCAAAGGATGGTCACTCCTCCACATCATTCAGCAAAGAAGATATTGCTGAATTAGAGANGACTGGAGGAGCAGTTGACTCCAACCCTCACTGCAAGACTTGAGGAGCAATTGACTCCATCCATCACTGCAGGAGTCAGATAGGAGTTCATGCTTGCTTTTGGTCCGACTCTAGCATTGATTGCTAGTTCACAGCCACTTCAACCCGTTGACCATGTTCCTCCTACATCAGATAGCTATTTACATCTTATAATTTATTTAATTGCTTGCTAACTTAATTTACAAGTTTATATTTTTTTCATATTTGTAGGTGCACGAGTTAGCACTAAAGGTAGTTGTGCTGACCCTATTACTACTAAAGGGACTAGTGAACTGCCTGTTAGTCATACCACATCCACAAGGCTGAATAAATGTGGATTGTGGGTTGAGGATGATAAGGGTAAACAAATATTGGTGGCCCATGCATCAATTGACTTAGGGGCTTCAACCATCCACACTATTGCTTTGGCACCTAACTTAGTGAAAGTGGTGGTTGAAGAGGTTATACATGTTGCTGCTATAGTCCCTATCCCCACTGATGAGGTGCAGACAGTGGAACAGGCCCTTCACACCTTCATTGCGTGGCCTAGGCATCTGGTAAAATCGCTTGTTGCAAAGGTTTGTCTCTCATTTCTAACTTTAACATAAATTTAATTATTTAATTGATTGTTACTAATTATTATGTACAACATGTACAATCATGCATTTGTTTATAAAGTCATTCCAAGTAGAATGGGATGATGCTCGGTTATTTGGGGTGCAAAATCAAAATTTCCCTATATACATTGACTATACAGATGCCTTGGAGATTGCACAAGGAAATCAATGTCTAAACCTAGCTGTTCTACAATTTTGGACATTGTATGTATATATATAGCTTTTACATACACTGCTTTACATGTGACATGTATGCATCTTAAGCACATTGGTATATTATAGGATGCTGCATCAGTTGGCAGAGGAGCAGGGCACAATAGATGCTTATGGATTCCTGGAGCCCCAATCCATCACCAAATCAGGAAATAAACGAGAAGAAGTTCAAAAATACATCCAAAGCTGGGTGATGGAGTAGCGAGAAATATACCTTGGGGCTTATTTAAACCAGTAAGTTATGCAAAAGTACATTTTTCCCTACATTATTCTATTAAATAACTTCTAATTATTGGTAATTACACAAACACCATTAGCAGCTATTAGTTATTTGTCCAAAGAAGAATGTTGTGTGTTGGTTCTGCTCATTGGGGAAGAAACCTGACATTGAGATAAAAAATATTGTAAACGGGTATGTATTTTTAACATCGTACTTGTATTTTTATATCAGTTCTTTTATTTTAAAGTCTTAAACCCTAAACAATATTTTTCATTAGTATATTTAAGGTTTGTAGTACACTAGATGGAAAACACACAAGTCAAAGCACCGCTCCAAATTGGAATTTGATTATGGTATGTAACTTTAGTGTATCTAATTTATGTTTTTATGCTAAACTATATATTAATAAATCGTATTTTAGGGTAACAAACAACCTGGTAACTTCGATTGTGGATATTACGTCATGTATTGGATGTGGCTGATTATTGTTGGAAACATTCGAGATACTATGAATGATGTAAGTATCATCTTTTTTAACTAAATTGTTACATTCAATTTATTTTTTATAATCGGAACTAATCAATGCCATTATTTCGTTTTTACAGGCATTTATAGACAAAGAACCATTGCCTATTGAAACCATACAAATGGTTAGAAACAAATGGGCACAACACTTTGTTCAAATTAGGAAGAAACAATTGCACATAGAGAATTAGGGAATTAGAAACAGTTCTACCAAATTTGGATTTTCATAATTGCACATATAGTTTTGTTTACTTGTTGTATCGTAATGATTCTAATTGTATTATTTGTAATATGGGAATTCTATCTCATTATTGTCTGTTGACTGTGTTATACATTTCATTAATATATATGCGATTACCAGGTCTTGTAACAAAAATTTTAATATAAAACAAATTCAATTTTTAAAAATTCATCGAAAATCTACGTCGGTTATGGTAGCGAACGACGTAAAATCACACATATTCAACGTCAGTTATGACCATAACCGACATTATATCCTAAACTTTTAACGTCGGTTATGTTCATAATCGACGTTATTTATCATGCAATCAACGTCGGTTATTCACATAACCGACATAATAAATCGTACTTTCAACGTCGTTCATTTAAATAACTGACGTTGAAAGCTTTGTATATTACGTCGGTTGTCCCCTTAACCGACGTTAAATTTAATGACATCTCTTTCAACGATGTCGCGTCAACCGACGTTAAATGTCCACTATAACCGACGTAAAAAGATATTTTTCTAGTATTGAAAATCACCCACGATAAAATCACTTTCGATAAAATCACCCATGATAAAATTACCCTCAATAGGATCACCCATCAGAAAATCACCCATCAGAAAATCACCCATAATAAAATCACGCACGATAAAATTACACACGTGAAAATCACCATAACTAAAATAACCCACGATAAAATCACCTAAGATAAAAATACCCTTGATAAAATCACCCACGCTAATATCACCCACGATAAATTCAACCACGATAAAATCACCCTTGATAAAATCACCCAAGGTAAAATCAACCTCGATAAAATCACCCACGACAAAATAACTCTTGATAAAATCACTCATGATAAAATCACCCTAAACAAAATCAACCCATAATAAAATCACCCAAAATAAACTCACCCACCCCAAAATCACCCATGATAAAATTACCCTAAAAAAAATCACCCACAATAAAATAACCTACGATAAAATATCCTCGATAAAATCATCCACAATAAAATCACCCTCAATAGAATCACCCATAATAAAATCACCCATGATAAAATCACTGTTATTAAAATCTTATACGATAAAATCAGCCCTGCTAAAATCACAAACGATAAAATCACCCATGGTAAAATCAACCACGATAAAATCATCCACAATAAAATAACCCTCGATAAAATCACCCAATATAAATCCCCACAATAAAATTACACACGATAATGTCACCCTCCATAAAATTACCAATAAGAAAATTACGCACGATAAAATCACCCTCGATAAAATGACCATTAATAAAATCACCCACGAGAAAATCGCCCACGATAAAATCACCCATGATAAAATCACCCTCGACAAAATCACCTTCAACAAAATCACCCACGACAAAATCACCCATGATAAAATCACCCTCGATAAAATAACCCACACTAAAATCACCCACGATAAAATCACCCATGATAAAATCATCCTCGAATAAATTACCTTCGACAAAATCACCCATGACAAAATCAACCATGATAAAATCACCCTCGATAAATTAACCCACACTAACATCACCCACGATAAAATCACGCTCGACAAAATCACCCACGATAAAATCACCCTTGATAAAATCACCAATAACAAAATTACCCAAGATAAAATCACCCTCGATAAAATAACTAATAATAAAATCACCTACGATAAAATCACCTTTGATAAAATTACCTTCGATAAAATCACCAAAGATAAAATCACCCTCAATAGGATCACCCACGATAAAATCACTCATGATAAAATAGCCCACGATAAAATCACAATTGATAAAATAACCCATGTTAAAATCACCCTAGACTAATCATCTTCGACAAAATCACCCATGATAAGCTAACCGACACTAAAATCAACCAGGATAAAATCACCAATGATAAAATCACCCTTGATAAAATCAGCCACGATAAAATCAGCCACGATAAAATCACCCTCGATAAAATCATCCATGGTAAAATTAACCTTGATAAAGTCACCCACGATAAAATCACCCTCGATAAAATAACCCACCATAAAATAACGCATTATAAAATTACCCATGATAAAATCACCCTCGATAAAATCACACTCGATAAAATTACTCTTGATAAAATTACCCACGATAAAATCACCCACTATAAAATAACCCAGACTAAAATCACCTACGATATAATCACCCATGATAAAATCACCCATGATAAAATCACACTCGATAAAATCACCCACGAGACAATCACCATAACTAAAATAACCCACAATAAAATCACCAAAGATAAAATTACCCTTGATAAAATCACCCACGATAATATCAACCACGATAAATTCAACTAGAATAAAATCACCCTCGATAAAATCACCCAAGGCAAAATCAACCTCGATCAAATCACCCACGACAAAATAACTCTGGATAAAATCACCTATGATAAAATCACTATAGACAAAATCACCTTTGACAAAATCAACCCATGATAAACTCACCCACACCAATATCACCCTCAATAAAAATCATCCACGATGAAATCACCCACCATAAAATCACCTGCGATAAAATATCCTCGATAAAATCATCCACAATAAAATCACCCTCGATAGAATCACCCATGATAAAATCACCCATGATAAAATCACCCACGATAAAATCACCCTCGATAAAATCACCCATGGTAAAATCAACCACGATAAAATCACCAACTATAAAATAACCCTCGATAAAATCACCCAATATGAAATCCCCACAATAAAATTACACACGATAATGTCACACTCGATAAAATGACCAATAATAAAATCACCCTCGACAAAATCACCTCCGACAAAATCACCCACGACAAAATCACCCATGATAAAATCACCCTCGATAAAATAACCCACACTAAAATCACCCACGATAAAATCACCCACAATAAAATAACCTCGATAAAACATCCTCGATAAAATCACACACAATAAAATCACCCATGATAAAATCACCGTCAACAAAATCACCTTCGACAAAATCACCCACGATAAAATCAACCATAATAAAATCAACCTCGATAAATTAACCTACACTAACATCACCCACGATAAAATCACCCTCTATAAAATCACCCTCGATAAAATAACCAATAATAAAATCACCCACGATAAAATCACCTTCGATAAAATCACCATGGATAAAATCACCTTCGATAAAATCACCGAAGATAAAATCACTCAAGATAAAATCACCCACGATAAAATCACTCTTGATAAAATCGCCCACGATAAAATCACACTCGATAAAATAACCCATGATAAAATCACCCTAGACAAATCATCTTCGACAAAATCACCCATGATAAACTCACCCACACTATAATTAGCCACGATAAAATCACCCATTATAAAATCACTCTTGATAAAATCAGCCACGATAAAATCAGCCATGATAAAATCGCCCTCGATTAAATCACCCATATTTAAATCAACCTTGATAAAATCACCCACGATAAAATCACCCTCGATAAAATAACCCACCATAAAATAACCCACTATAAAATTACCCACGATAAAATCACCCACTATAAAATCACCCTCGATAAAATCACCCATGATAAAATCAATCAAGATAAAATCACCCACGATAAAATGACCCTCAATAGGATCACCCACCATAAAATCACCCACGATAAAATCACCCACGATAAATTTAGCCACGATAAAATCACCAATTTTAAAATCACCGACGATAAAATCACCCATGATAAAATCAACCAAGAGAAAATCACCCGCGATAAAATCACCCTCAATAGGATCACCTACAGTAAAATCACCCACGATAAAATCACCAACGATAAATTCAGCCACGATAAAAACACAAATGTTAAAATCACCGACGATAAAATCATACTCGATAAGATCACCATCGATAAAATTACCCATGATAAAGTCACACTCAATAAAATCACCCAAGAAAACATCACCCATGATAAAATAACCCACACTAAAATCACTCATGATAAAATCACCTATGAGAAAATCACCCATGATAAAGTCACGCATGATAAAATCACAGTCACTAAACTCACTCACGATAAAATCAGCCTCCATAAAATCACCCACGATACAATCTCCCACCATAAAATTACCCACGATAAAATCAACTTCGATAAAATTACAAATAATAAAATCACCAATGATAAAATCACCCATTGTAAAATCACCCTAGACAAATCATCTTCGACAAAATCACCCATGATAAACTCACCCAGAATAAAATCACCTACGATAAAATAACCCATGATAAAATCACCCTTGATAAAATCACCCTCCATAAAATCACCCACGATAAAATCACCCTCCATAAAATCACCCATGGTAAAATCATCCTTGATAAAATCACCAATGATAAAATCACCCTCGATAAAATAACCCAGCATAAAATAACCCACTATAAAATTACCCACAATAAAATCACCCACGATAAAATCACCCACGATAAAATCACCCAGGATAAAATCACCCAGATAAAATCACCCAAGATACAATCACCCACGATAAAATCACACTCAATAGGATCACACACAATAAAATCACCCACGATAATATCACCCACGAAAAAATCACTCACGATAAAATCACCCATGATAAAATTCGTCGCGATAAAATCAGCCACGATAAAATCGCCCATGATAAAATCACACACGATAAAATCACCCATGATAAAATCACCCACGATAAAATCACCCACGATAAAATCACCCTCCATAAAATCACCCATGGTAAAATCATACTTGATAAAATCACCCTCGATAAAATAACCCACCATAAAATAACCCAAGATACAATCACCCACGATAAAATCGCCCACGATAAAATCACCCATGATAAAATTAGCCACGATAAAATCAACCACGATAAAATCGCCCATGTTAAAATCACCCACGATAAAATCACACTCGATAAAATAACTCATGATAAAATCACCATTGATAAAATTACCCACGATAAAATCACCCACTATAAAATAAATGACACTAAAATCACCAACGATATAATCAGCCGTGATAAAATCGCACATGAGACAATCACACTAGATAAAATCACCCACGATAAAATCACCCTCCATAAAATCACCCATAGTAAAATCATCCTTGATAAAATCACCAACGATAAAATCACCCTCGATAAAATAACCCACCATAAAATAACCCACTATAAGATTACCCACGATAAAATCACCCTCGATAAGATCACCAATAATAAAATCACCCACGATAAAATCACCCTCGATAAAATCACCCACAATAAAATCAACCAAGATAAAATCACCCACGATAAAATCACACTCAATAGGATCACCCACAATAAAACCACCCACTACAAATTCAGCCACGATAAAATAACCAATGTTAAAATCAGTGACGATAAAATCACACTCGATAAGATCACCATCGATAAAATTACCCATGATAAAATAACCCACTATAAAATAAACGATACTTAAATCACCTACGATATAATCACCGATGATAAAATCACCCATGATAAAATCACACACGATAAAATCACCCAAGAAAACATCACCCACTATAAAATAACCCACACTAAAATCACTCACGATAAAATCACCTATGAGAAAATCACCCATGATAAAGTCACGCACGATAAAATCACAGTAACTAAAATCACTCATGATAAAATAACTCATGATAAAATCACCATCGATAAAATTACCCACGATAAAATCAACCACTATAAAATAACCGACACTAAAATCACCAACGATATAGTCACCCATGATAAAATCACACATGAGAAAATCACACTCGATAAAATCACCTAAGATAACATCACCCACTATAAAATAACTCACACTAAAATCACTCACAAGAAAATCACCTATGATAAAATCACCCATGATAAAGTCAAACACGATAAAATCACAGTCACTAAAATCACACATGATAAAATAACCCATGATAAAATCAATAAAGATAAAATCACCCACTATAAAATTACCCACAATAAAATCACCCACGATAAAATCACTCTCGATAAAATCACCCATGATAAAATCACCCTCGATAAAATTACTCACAATAAAATCACCCACTATATAAGAACCCACACAAAAATCACCCACAATAAAATCACCCTCGATAAAATAACCCACCATAAATAACGCATTATAAAATTACCCACGATAAAATCACCATCGATAAGATCACCAATAATAAAATCACCCACGATAAAATCACCCTGAATAAAATCACCCACGATAAAATCAGCCAAGATAAAATCAACTACGATAAAATCACCCTCAGTAGGATCACCCACAATAAAATCACCGACAATAAATTCAGCCACGATAAAATCACCAATGTTAAAATCACCGACGATAATATCAAACTCGATAAGATTACCATCGATAAAATTACCCACGATAAAATAACCCACTATAAAATAACTGACACTTAAATCACCTACGATATAATCACCCATGATAAAATCGCCCATGATAAAATCACACTCGATAAAATCACCCAAGAAAACATCACCCACTATAAAATAACCCACACTAAAATCACTCACGATAAAATCACCTTTGAGAAAACACCCATGATAAAGTCACGCACGATAAAATCACAGTCACTAAAATCACTCATGATAAAATAACTCATGATAAATTCAAACAAGATAAAATCACCCAATATAAAATTACCCACAATAAAATCACCCACGATAAAATCACTCTCGATAAAATCACCCTCGATAAAATTACACTTGATAAAATCACCCTCGATAAAATCACCCATTATAAAATCACACTCGATAAAATCACCCTCGATAAAATCACCCATGATAAAATTAGCTACACTAAAATCACCCATGATAAAATCACTAATGAGAAAATCTGCCATGATAAAATCACGCCTGATAAAATCACCCACGAGAAAATCACCGTCACTAAAATGACCCACGATACAATGACCCATGATAAAATCACCTGTGATAAAATGACCTATGATAAAATGACCCACGATAAAATCAACCTCGATAAAATCACCCACAACAAAATAACCCTCATTAATATAAACCATGATAAAATCACCCTAAACAAAATCACCTTCAACAAAATCACCAATGATAAAATAACCCACGATAAAATCACCCAATATAAAATAACCCACACTAAAATCACCTACGATATAATCAACCAAGATAAAATCACCCATAACAAAATCACCCACGATAAAATCACCAAGTATACAATCACCCATGATAAAATCACCCTAGACAAATCATCTTCAACAAAATCACCCATGATAAAATCACCCAGACTAAAATCAACTACAATAAAATAACCCATGATAAAATCACGCTTGATAAAATCACCCATGATAAAATCACCCACGATAAAGTCACTCTCCATCAAATCACCCATGGTAAAATCATCCTTGATAAAACCACCAACGATAAAATCACCCTCGATAAAATAACCCACCATAAAATAACCCACTATAAAATTACCCACGATAAAATCATCAATAATAAAATCACCCACGATAAAATCACCCAAGATACAATTAGCCACGATAAAATCACACTCAATAGGGTCACCCACGATAAAATCAGCCACAATAAAATCGCCCATGTTAAAATCACCCACGATAAAATCACACTCGATAAAATAACTCATGATAAAATCACCATCGATAAAATTACCCATGATAAAATCAACCACTATAAAATAACCGACACTAAAATCACCAACGATATAGTCACCCATGATAAAATCACACATGAGAAAATCACACTCGATAAAATCACCTAAGATAACATCACCCACTATAAAATAACTCACACTAAAATCACTCACAAGAAAATCACCTATGATAAAATCACCCATGATAAAGTCAAACACGATAAAATCACAGTCACTAAAATCACACATGATAAAATAACCCATGATAAAATCAATAAAGATAAAATCACCCACTATAAAATTACCCACAATAAAATCACCCACGATAAAATCACTCTCGATAAAATCACCCATGATAAAATCACCCTCGATAAAATTACTCACAATAAAATCACCCACTATATAAGAACCCACACAAAAATCACCCACGATAAAATCACCCTCGATAAAATAACCCACCATAAATAACGCACTATAAAATTACCCACGATAAAATCACCCTCAATAAGATCACCAATAATAAAATCACCCACGATAAAATCACCCTAAATAAAATCACTCACGATAAAATCAGCCAAGATAAAATCAACTACGATAAAATCACCCTCAGTAGGATCACCCACAATAAAATCACCGACAATAAATTCAGCCACGATAAAATCACCAATGTTAAAATCACCGACGATAATATCAAACTCGATAAGATTACCATCGATAAAATTACCCACGATAAAATAACCCACTATAAAATAACTGACACTTAAATCACCTACGATATAATCACCCATGATAAAATCGCCCATGATAAAATCACACTCGATA
>BDMB01000152.1:158407-197034 GCA_016859785.1 Macrotyloma uniflorum
AAATCGCCCATGATAAAATCACACTCGATAAAATCACCCAAGAAAACATCACCCACTATAAAATAACCCACACTAAAATCACTCACGATAAAATCACCTATGAGAAAACACCCATAATAAAGTCACGCACGATAAAATCACAGTCACTAAAATCACTCATGATAAAATAACTCATGATAAAATCAAACAAGATAAAATCACCCAATATAAAATTACCTACAATGAAATCGCCCACGATAAAATCACTCTCGATAAAATCACACTCGATAAAATAACTCATGATAAAATCACCATTGATAAAATTACCCACAATAAAATCACCCACTATGAAATAACCGACACTAAAATCACCGACGATATAATCACCCATGATAACATCACACATGAGAAAATCACACTCTATAAAATCACCCAAGATAACATCACGCACTATAAAATAACTCACACTAAAATCACTCACAATAAAATCACCTATGATAAAATCACCCATGATAAAGTCATGCACGATAAAATCAGAGTCACTAAAATCACTCATGATAAAATAACCCTTAACAAAATCAATAAAGATAAAATGACCCACTATAAAATTACCCACAATAAAATCACCCACGATAAAATCACTCTCGATAAAATCACCCATGATAAAATCACCTTCGATAAAATTACCCACGATAAAATCACCCACTATATAAGAACCCACACTAAAATCACCCACGATAAAATAACCCACCATAAAATAACCCACTATAAAATTACCCACGATAAAATCACCCTCGATAAGATCATCAATAATAAAATCACCCACGATAAAATCACCTTGAATAAAATCACCCACGATAAAATCAACCAAGATAAAATCACCCACGATAAAATCACCCTTAGTAGGATCACGCACAATAAGATCACCGACGATAAATTCAGCCACGATAAAATCACCAATGTTAAAATCACCGACGATAAAATCACACTTGATAGGATCACCATCGATAAAATTACCCACGATAAAATAATCGACACTTAAATCACCTACGATATAATCACCCATGATAAAATCACACTCGATAAAATCACCTAAGAAAACATCGCCCATTATAAAATAACCCACACTAAAATCACTCACGATAAAATCACTTATGAGAAAATCACCCATGATAAAGTCACGCACAATAAAATCACAGTCACTAAAATCACTCATGATAAAATAACTCATGATAAAATCAAACAAGATAAAATCACCCAATATAAAATTACCTACAATGAAATCGCCCACGATAAAATCACTCTCGATAAAATCACGCTTGATAAAATCACCCTCGATAAAATTACACTTGATAAAATCACCCTCGATAAAATCACCCATTATAAAATCACACTCGATAAAATTACCCTAGATAAAATCACCCATGATAAAATAAGCCACACTAAAATCACCCATGATAAAATCACTAATGAGAAAATCTGCCATGATAAAATCACGCCTGATAAAATCACCCACGAGAAAATCACCGTCACTAAAATGACCCACAATAAAATCAACCTCGATAAAATCACCCACAACAAAATAACCCTCGATAAAATAAACCATGATAAAATTACCTTAAACAAAATCACCTTCAACAAAATCACCAATGATAAAATAACCCACGATAAAATCACCCAATATAAAATAACGCACACTAAAATTACCTACGATATAATCACCCATGATAAAATCACAATTGATAAAATCACTCGCGATAAAATCACCCATGGTAAAATCAACCTCGATAAAATCAACGACGACAAAATTACCCTTGATAAAATTATCCACGATAAAATCAACTTCGATAAAATTACCAATAATAAAATTACGCACGATAAAATCACCAATAATAAAATCACCCACGATAAAATCACCGAGGATAAAATCACCCATCTTAAACTCACCCACACTAAAATCACCATTGATAAAATAACCCATGATAAAATCACCCTTGATAAAATCACCCATGATAAAATCACCCACGATAAAATCACCCATGGTAAAATCATCCTTGATAAATCACCAATGATAAAATCACCCTCGATAAAATAACCAACCATAAAATAACCGACTATAAAATTACTCACGATAAAATCACCCTCGATAAAATCACCCACGATAAAATCACACTCAATAGGATCACCCACAATAAAATCACCCACGATAAAATCACCCACGATAAAATCACCCATGATAGAATCAGCACATCTAGAATTCCATATGTACACTAAAGCTACACCAAATAGTACCCCATGGTAACTATCTGGCTCACACACAATCCAATTCACAGTTCATCACAATCTCATAAACACACTTTCATCTCAGGCACACAACCATCTCATCACATTGGCACCACTACCATCAAAATCTCATTGGCACCACTGTCATCACAAATTTATTGGCTCCATTGCCATCTCAATCTCATTGGCACCACTACCATCATAAATCCTTGTGATCTCAATCACAATTCACAAAACAAAATCCACATCATTATCACCAATCCAATTCCAATCACAATACATCACCGAATCACACATCACATAACTCAATAGTTTAATTATATATCTTATAAAATTTTATCATATTGCACATATATACTATTTTAATACAAATTAGAACATGAATAATCATCCAAAAATAATAAACTTTCGCTCAAGCAAAAATAATTTCAGTAACATCTCGCTCATCCTCACAGCATGACCTTTAATGACTCAAAAATCCATATCTTATGTTTTACACATTATTTTTATGTGAAATAAAAACCATTGATTAGCTAACATCTAGGGCTAAAACTTTTATGAAGAAAAATTTCCCAAATTTGTAACCAAAACATCCCAAAAGGGGTTCAAAATTTCAAAGCGAATATTTTTCGTGACAGCTTAACCTTTAATTACAAAAAAAATCGTATCTTGAGTTATACTTATCCTTTTTAGGTGAAATAAAATCCAGTAGTTAAATAACATCTAGACCTACAACTTTCATGAAGAACACTTTTTGAAATTCGAAACAAAATCAAGCCGAAATAGGCTCACAATTTCAGGGCAAAACCCAAATCACACTTTTAGATATAATAATCAATATAATTTTCATAAATCTCACATAATAACACAAAAACACATATAATAATCCAATAAACCATGAATAATTTTGTTTAATTAGCTTCCCTTACCTTTAAAGGATCTCAAAACGCAATTCTATTTGGAGAGAATTTATCTACTCTTCACGCTCTTTCCCCCGGTGTTCTCGGATTTTCAAAAAGATAAGAATTGAAGGAGAATTCTTGGAAAGAATTGGGAGAAATTTGAGAGAAGGAAATTAGGGTTTTCTAAAAACAATAGTGAAAAATGAGAGGATTTGGGTTAAATAGGCTATTTATAATCTCTCCCCTTTTCTAAGTAAGTGGGCTTAGGGTTTACTCAAAATTGGGCCCTCACATTAGGAGCTTTGACGAGTTCTGGAGTTCCATTTCTTTGAAGTTGACTCAATGGACTCGTCAGCTGCAGTTGACTTAAATTAGAACACTTGTGAAAATTCCATTTTAGCTCTGAATTGAGTGACTTAAATTCCTTTAAAAAGCTGCACGTGTCTAGTTTCAAACGTATCCAGAATCATGATTTTTGGAGTTTTGTAGCAAATTAGATAAATAAAACAGTCAACAAAGGTCAGTGCACAATTACAATAAAAATACAGTAATTCTACTATTTTTCAATTTAACTTAAGGCTTTTGAACATCTGAAAATGTGTTTTGTGGTTAATTAACCCCTCTTAACATATTAATAACACTTAAATATAATTATTAACAATTTAAAATGTGCTAAATTTGAGTCACATCAAATACCCCACACTTAAACCTTTGCACTCCTTAGCAAAGCTTAAGTTATGCAGTTTAAAGTTTAAAAATTAAGTTAGATGAAGTAAGCTCATAAAAATTACTTTCCAAGCCTCATGCACTTAAGTTATAGCAGTGGACACATGTTTCCCAAATTCAGAAGTGCTCATAATTAATTTAAACAAGAATCTCACCCAACTTTCTTGGAGATTTTCCACACCGGTCAAGTGTTTAACTCATCTCTCTTTTGTGTTTGTGGGTGTTGTTTTCTCTCAAGCATTACTAATGAATAAACTATTATCATAGGCTTGATTAGATTCGAATTTCAATCTTCTTAATTACCATGCATCCAAAGAATAACGAGGGCTTTATAATGGCTTGTAATGAGGCTATGGTTTGTAATGTTCAAGCATGAATAACAAGGGATTACATGGCTTTAAATAATGAGACTTTGGTAAGAGAAGCTTGGTTTTTAAATACTGTATACATGTGGGGATCTCCTTTTTAAAATGTGCTAAATTTGAGTCACATCAGCGAACTTTATCGAGGACGAACTTTAATAGGAACGAACTTTATCGAGGACAAACTTTATCAAGGACGAACTTATCTGGGATGAACTTTATCGGGGACGAACTTTATCTAGGATGAACTTTATCGGTGGTGAACTTTATGTGTGACGAACCTTATCGGGGACGAACTTTCTTGTGACGAACTTTATCATGACGAACATTATCAAGAACGAAATTTATCGGGGACGAACTTTATCGTGACAAACTTTATCGTGATGAACTTTAACCAAGACGAATTTTTTCAAGGACGAACTTTATCGGCGACGAACTTTACCGTGACGAACTTTATCAAGGACGAATTTTACCGTGGACGAACATTATCAGGGACGAACTTTATTGGGTGCGAACTTTATCGGGGACAAATGTAATCATATATGAACTTTATTGGGCATGAACTTTATCGGGAACGAACTTTGTCGGGGACTGATGTGACTGATTTTTATCTTATTTTAAATGTCTAATAATGTTATCTTAATGTTTATAAGTTGTTAACAAAGATAAATTAACCATTATTTGTGTTATTGGACCTTTGGAAGCCTTAACACAAAACTTTGTATAAAAACAGTAAATTAACATTATTTTAGTATAAACGGATACTGACATTGGTTCACTGTTTTATTTATCATAATTTCTGCAGAGATCCAAAAATCATGATTCTAGATACAAATGAAAATAGACACGTGCAGATTGCAGCCAAAATTTGAAGCGTGTGATTTGGACCACAATTTTATTCTCCACACAAGTTTTAAGTTGGCACAAGTGCAGCTCACGCGTCCCACGAGTCATCAGCACCTAAATTAAGCTCTAGAACTCAATTGGATTCCAAATTGGATGAGATTTGATTTATTGATTAGCTTACTTATTGGGCTTTAATCAAGCCTTTGAATCACTTAATTTTGACTTAAATTGAATTTTCCATAAATTATTGAAGTGGGGTTCACCAGGCCACACCAGCCCAGCAAACATGTCTGAATGATTTATTTATAGAAAGCGCGCCAGATCTCCAAATTCAATGAGAACGGTGGCGTTTTGAAGCTAAGACATAGAGCTTTCGAAGAGAGCTTGAATCGTCAAATTAGAAAAATAAACGAGTAAGATGTACGCGTTTTAAGTGCACTAAAGTTCCTGACCCGCAAGCTGATGCGACCCTTGTGATTCCTCTTTAGTTTATTTTGATTCCCTACATCCAATTCTATTGTAATAACTTAAGTAGGACTATAACTAACTTTAACACAATGTAAGAATGGGTTGCTGAAGGTTGTAATTCAGATCTAAATGCAAGAAGCGTTTCAAATTCTCTCATCTCTCTCCCGCGCCATGGGTTTTCTTCTCCATTCTTGTGCCACACGTTTCTTCACTTTGTGTATGTGTTCCATTGTTTTTCCTCCATTGTTTATCTTGTGTTGGATCTGATTTCTTTTCTTCTGCACCACTTTATAGTTTTTCTTTAATGCTTTGATGATTTAGAGTAGATTTTACCGAACAAAGATCAAAGAGTGTGGTGTTGCGGGTTTAACAACTCTTAGTCTTAGATTCTTGATTTTGCTTAACTTGTGGAAGCCTACTAATTGGAGGTGGAAGCTTGCAAACTTTTATGGTGATTTCCTAATCTGTTTTAGGTCTTCACAATATCAAGAAACCCGAGGATCTAAGATTGGCTTTAGGCACGTTATCATGCTTCTTTAGGATTTGCGTTTGGACCGCTTTCTTTACATGCTTTCTTTATTGCTTTGAAACTTGATTTACTTGTGAGTTCTTGTTGGGGAATAGGGAGGTTTCTTTCGGACTCTTAGTTTAGTGTGAACTACTCAAATGTCTTTTGAAGGATAGGTTAATTGGGGCCTAGCCACGGGTAACACTAGCTTTGAGTTGTAGCACTCCCAAACCAACTTTAATTCACTTGTATTTCACGTTAGGTAGTTTTATTGCTTTTCTTTAAACGCTTTCTTAGTGTAGAATTTAAATGCCTTGCAACTTTTATGTTTTCATGCATTAGGTTAGAGTAGTTTTAGGTGCATTTACATTCATTCATTTTACTTTTAAGCACTTCAAATCCCCCCTAAAAAATTAGAAAAATTGTAAACATTCATTGGTGCATTCATTCATTCATATTTGTCATTTGCCACTGGTTTTGAATCTTGACTAAGTGAACCATTTCACTCGGTCAGATTTTGAACCACGCACCAGCATTTCATCCATTTGGTCATCTATCATTTTTAAAGCTCAAAATACAAAAATAACTGCATTTCACTAGACCAACCATACATTTCATGCATGCCATTAAATTCTTGAGCGAGCAAACTTCAACCATTTAGCCCCTGACCGAGAACACTTACTTTTACTCAATTCTTGACTCGGTCAAAAACATTTTCTTGCATTTTCATTGAACCATCTTCATTTTCACTCGGTCAATAATTTGCATACATCCATCTTTCATCCATTACATTCATTCTGTCTATTTAAAACACAAAAACCATAAACAGATTTTTCTTTAATCGAAGAGTCACTTGTCTCTCGGTCAGGCCAACTAGCCATTGATCGAGTCGTACTGTTCATCTCGGTTAGCCCCATCATTTTGTGATTTTTTATTTTTGATTTCTTTGTTTTTTGACTGTTTTCCACCTTTTGAATCTTTCTACTCAGCAGGTTTTTGCTAATTCTTTGTAGATTTTGCTCTGACCGAGAGAGGTAGACTTTGTGCACCATTTTGTAGTGACTCTTAGTCAAGACCTTTATTTTTACATTTTTTGTGTATCTTGTCTTTGTTAAATATTAGTATTTTTGTGTGTACTAACATTCTGTGCAGTTGTTTCATCATTCTGACCAAGATCATTTTTCACCAAGGTTAGTGTGCTAACTTTTAGCCAATTTTGCTTTCACTCTCGGTCATTTTCATTTCTATTCACATTTCCTGCACCAAGGTTTTTACCATATCATTCATTCATCATTTAAACCATTCTGGACCATTGTTGACCGACACATTCATCCATTATTTCATTTTGACCAAGAGCATGATTTTCTGACCTTGTGGCACTATTCACTTCGGTCAGTTTTGTGGTTACTGCACATTTTCATATTTTGCATTCTGTTTTTATTCCATCCCATTGCATATAGTATTCTAACCCCATTTTAGGTTAATTTGTAGTTTAATATTGCATTTAGTTTGCCTTTAATTCATTTCCCTCATTGAATCATTTATTTCTCATCACCTATTCTCACTACTTCCTAGGATTGATACTCAGGTTCTCATTATACTACATCTTATTTGTTGAGGGAACCTTTTTGGAGAGTGACTGACGACCTTCTCTTCGGGGACGAACTTTATCGGGTGCGAACGTTATCGGGGACGAACTTTATTGGATACAAACTTTATCAGGGATGAAATTTATCGTGAAGAACTTTATCGTGAGGATTTTTATTGAGGCCAACTTTTTCAGGGTGAACTTTATCGGTGACGAACTTCATCGCAGACAAACTTTATCTGAGGCGAACTTTATCGGGGGCGAAGTTTAATGGGGACAAACTTTATTTGGGACGAACTTTATCGGGGACAAACTTTATCGGGGACGAACATTATTAGAGGTGAACTTTATCCTGGACAAATTTTATCGTGGACGAACTTTATCAGGAACGAATTTTATTGGGTGCGAATATTATCAGGAATGAACTTTATCAGGTACGAATTTGACCGGGGGCAAACATTATCAGGGACGAACTTTAATGGAGATGAACTTTATCGGGGACGAACTTGCACGGGGGCGAACCTTATCGGGGACGATTTGTATCAGGAATGAACTTTTTCGGGGATGAACTTTATCGGGGACGAACTTTAACGGGGAAACACTTTAGCAGCGACGAACTTTATCGGGGACAAACTTTACCGGGACAAAATTTATTAGGGCGAACTTTATCATGGACGAACTTGAATGGGGCGAACTTTAGCGGGGACGAATTTAACAAGGGCGAACTTTATCGGAGACGAACTTTATTGGGGACGAACTTTATCGGTAATGAATTTTCTCGAGACAAACTATATCGTGACAAACTTTGTCGTGGCGAACTTTATCGAGGGAACTTTATCGGGGGCGAACTTTATTGGGGGCGAAGTTTACCGGGGACAAACTTTATCGTGGATGATCTTTAATGAAAATGATCTTTATCGGGGACGAACTTTATTAGGGACGAACTTTATTCGGGCGAACTTTATCGAGGCCAAGCTTTATTGGGTACGAACTTTATCGTGACAATGTTTATCGTGACGAACTTTATCGACGCAATCTTTTTCGGGTACGAACTTTATCGTGGGCGAACTTTAATGGAACAAACTTTATCAAGGACGAAATTTCTCGGGGATGAACTTTAACGGGGACGAAATTAACGGGGATGAACTTTATTGGGGATGAACTATATTAGGGACGAACTTTATCGGGGACGAACTTTATCAGGGACGAACTTTATCAGGGACGATTTTTATTAGGGAAGAACTTAATTGGGGACGAACTTTATCAAGGACGAACATTATCAGGGACGATCTTTATCGGGGCGAAATTTATCGGGGACGACTTTATCGGGTCGAACTATAACGTGGACAAACTTTATTGGGCGACGAACTTTATCGGGGACGAACTTTATCAAGGCGAAATTTATCAAGGCAAACTTTATCGGAGACGAGCTTTAGCTGGGACGAATTTTATCGAAGACGAACTTTATCAGAGACGAACTTTATGAGAGACGAACTTTAACCTGCACGAACTTTATCGGGGGCTAATTTTAATGGGGACGAACATTATCTAGGACGAACTTTATCGGGGACGAACTTTATCGTGACAAACATTACCGTGATGAACTTTATCGGGGACGAACTTTATTAGGGACGAACTTTATCGGGTGCAAACTTTATCGAGGACAATCTTTATCAGGTACGAACTTGAACAAGGGCTAACTTTATGGGGGACAAACTTTATCTAGGACGAAGTTTATCAGGGATAAACTTTATCAGGGACGAACTTTATCGGGAACGAACTTTATCGGGGATGAAATTTATCGAGGACGAACTTTATCGGGTCGAACTATAACGGGGACGAACTATAACGGGGACGAACTTTATCGGGGACAAACTTTATCATAAACTTTATCGGGGATGAACTTTATAAGCGACAAACTTGATCGGGTGCGAACCTTATCGGGGACAAACTTTATCGGGATCAAATGTTATCTGGGATGAACTTTATCGAGGACGAACTTTATCGGGGACAAACTTTATCTGGTACGAACTTTATCGGGATGAAATTTATCGGGGACGAACTTTATCGAGTCGAACTTTAACGGGGACAAACTTTATCGGGGACAAATTTTATTTGGGGATGAGCTTTATTGGGGATGAACTTTATCACGGACGAACATTATCGAGGATGAACTTTATAAGCGACGAACTTGATCGGGTGCGAACTTTATCGGGGACAAACTTTATCTGGTACGAACTTTATCGAGTCGAACTATAACGAGGACGAACTTTATTGGGGACAAACTTTATTGGGGGACAAACTTTATTGGGGATGAACTTTATCGGGGACAAATTTTATCGGAGATGAACTTTATCGGGGATGAACTTTATCGGGTATAAACTTTATAAGTGAAGAACTTGATCGGGTATGAATTTTATTGGAGACTTTATCTGGGACGAACTTTATCGGGGACGAACTTTATTGGGGATGAAATTTATCTGGTACGAACTTTATCGGTGACGAAATTTATCTGCGACGAACTTTATCGGGTCGAACTATAATGGGGACAAACTTTATCGAGGACAAACTTTACTGGGCGACGAACTTTATCTGGGACAAAATTTATCGGGGACAAACTTTATCAGGGACGAACTTAATCATTGAGGAACTTTATCAGTGACGAAGTTTATCAAGGTTGAACTTTATCGGGGACAAACTTTATCAATGACGAACTTTATCAAGGAAGAACTTTATAGGGGACGAACTTTAACGGGGACGAACTTTATCGGGGACTGAGAGAGCGTTTTGTCATTCACTCTCCAAAAAGGTTCCCTCAACAAACAAGATGTAGTATAATGAGAACCTGAGTATCTATCATGGGAAGTAGTGAGAATAGGTGATAAAAAATGAATGATTCAATGAATGAAATGCAAACTAAATGCAATATTAAACTACAAATTAACCTAAAATGGGGTTAGAATATTATATGCAATGGAATGGAATGAAAACAGAATACAAATTATGAATATGTGCAGAAACCACAAAACTGACCGAAGTGAATAGTACCACTAGGTCAAAAAAATATGCTCTCTGTCAAAATGAAATGGTGAGTGAATATGTCGGTCAACAATGGTCCAGAATGATTTAAATGATGAATGAATGATATGGTAAAAATCTTAGTTTCTGACCAGTGTTACTGTTCACCACGGTCAGTTTTGTGGTTTTTGTGATTCTACATAGTTTTCATTCATTTTGCATTTTGTTTCATTCTCATTCATTGCATAGCATATTTTAACCCCTTTTTAGTTCATTTTACCATTGTATATTGCATTCATTCCCCATTGAATCATTCATAACTCATTCACCCATACTCACTACTTCCCTGGATTGATACTCTGGTTCCCACTATACTGCATTATCTTGTTTTAGGGGAATTATTATTTGTAAAGTGCATAGTACGACATATTGCTCTTTCAC
Source organism: Macrotyloma uniflorum (assembly GCA_016859785.1). Classification (NCBI taxonomy): domain Eukaryota; kingdom Viridiplantae; phylum Streptophyta; class Magnoliopsida; order Fabales; family Fabaceae; genus Macrotyloma; species Macrotyloma uniflorum. Next base: position 169,529 of record BDMB01000152.1, read on the forward strand.
CATCAGACCTTCATAGAAATACTGGATCAACAATTGTTTGTTGATCTGATGGTTAGGACAAGTAGCACACAACCTGTTAAAAAGTTCCCAATACTCAAATAATGATTCTCCCTGCTGTTGCCTGATGCCACTAAACTCCTTTCTGATGGCAGTTGTTTTGGATGCAGGGAAGAATTTCTCCAGGAATTTCCTCTTCATCTCAGGGCAAGAATGAATGGGAATAGCCTGGCTGTATAGCCAGTCTTTAGCAGCGTCACAAAGAGAGAATGGGAAGGCCTTCATCTTCACATGGTCTTCAAGCACATCAAATGGCCTCATGGTAGAACAGACCACGTGGAATTCCATCAGGTGCTTGTGAGGGTCCTTTCCAGCCAAGCCATGAAACTTGGGCAGTAGATGGATCAGACCCGACTACAGCTCATATCCCACCATGCCTTCCGATGGTAGCACCTGTATTCAAAGGGGTTGGTAGTGCTCAACGGACGCTGCCAACTCCTTCAATGTCTTCTCCTGTTGTGAGCCCATATCTGTCTCAAAATCAGTCGGGCTTGGACCTGTATTTATGTTTTCTATGTTTTGTTGTCCTTGTGTTCATTGCCTTGGCCTCTTAGGTAAGTTCTTGTGGAATGTCCTGGAGATCTCTGGGTCAAAGGGAGCTAGGTCCTCCCTAGTAGATCTGGTCATACACCAATGAATTGAAAAGTGCAAGTCGCAATACACTTTACAAACAATGATTCCCTCAACAAATAAGCAATATAGTAATAGTAGTAGGAACCAAGATATCAATCCGTGGAAGTAAAGAGTAAAGAAGAATAAGAGATAAGTGATTCAAATGAATGAAAAATGCATGAAATGAATGAAATGCAACCTAAAAATCAAGTTAAAACTAAATGAACCTAGATGGGGTTAAATTCTATATGATATAAATGAAATGGAAAACAGAATGCTAATTAAAAAATACAATGCAGATCAGTACAGATTTCACAAGTTAATCAACTCAAAATTCAAGTTAAGAGCACTTACCTTTGCCAAAAATTCAAGTTGGTCAAAACTGTGAAGTAGCTGCACCAAATGTTAGTAAAAAACAAAACAAACACTTTTTACAAAGACAAGGTTAGTAAAATATGAACAGAAAACAAAAGTTGACCGAGTATGAAGATTTCTGGCTAGGTTTGGTGCACCAAAGAGTGCACCTCTCGGTCAAGTTCAAACTGTTTTTGATTTTGCAATTTCTGGCTGGACAGATGTGTTCAAATGGATGAAAGAATGCACTTGTGAAATTTTGGCTCGAGCAAAAATGACAATGGCTAAGTCAGAATTCAAAATTACTCCCTGACCGCACCAAAACTAGCCAAAAACGAGCCAGAAATAGGGTGTCTCGGTCAAGTCATAGTTCTAGCCAATTTTGCTGCACCAAGACTTCTAGGGTGGCTTGGAAATATGGGGTTGGTCGAGTGAAATGTGGTTATTTTTGGGTTTTGGGGTTTCTAAGTGGGAGATGGCTCAATGGAGCGTGTTTTGGTGCGTTTTTGGCTCAAAACTGACCTAGAAAATGACTAAGCTGGTTCAGACCCAAAAACAGTGGCAAATGAAAGGTATGAATATATGAATGAATGCACCAAAGTTTTTTTTTTTATTTTTCTAATTTTTCAGGGGGGTTTTGTGGAATTAAAGTGAAGAACAATGAATGAAAATGGACCTAAGACTAACCTAAACTAATGCATAATTAAAAACAGTAGCAAAGCTCATAAATCTACACTAGAAAAGCATTTAAAGAAAGCATTAAAACTATCCTAACATGACAAGCAAGCTAGGCCGTGTTGGTTTGGGAGTGCTACAACCTCAAACTAGTGTAACCCATGTCTAGGCCCCATTTAACCTATCCCTTGGAAGACATCCAAGTAGTTCACACTAAGTTCTTGGTCCGAAAGACTCCTCCCTAGTCCCCAACACAGTTTCACAAGCAAGCCAAGTTTTAAAGCAATTAAAGAAAGCTTGTAAAGTCACTACACTACTAGGTGCATGGAAATTAAATCAAAGCAACCAAACGCAATCCTAGCAAGTATGATAACGTGCCTAGAGCCACTCTTAGCTCTTGATTTTCTTGATATTGTAAGACCTAAAACAGATTAGGAATTACCATAAACGTTTGCAAGTAATCACCTCCAATCGGTGGGAAGATTTTCACAAGTTAAAGCAAATCAAGAAGTCAAGACTAAGTAATGCTAAGCCCGCAACACCACACTTGTGGACTTTGATTCGGTATAAAACCTAATCTAACTCAAAGCAATTAAGAAAAACATTAAAGAGAAGATGCAAAGAACACAGAACAGATCATAACACAAGAGTATCAATGAAAGAAAGAAGCGGAAACACATACACAATGAAGCAACAATGATGCGCAAGGTAGAAGATGAAGGAAGCCATGGATGTGTGAAGAAAAGAGAGAATTCGAATAGCTCTACATTAGATCTGAATGTAAACTTCACAACTTATGTTTCTGATGTCAGTTTTTACAATATATACTAAAGTACAACTTAAATACAATAGAAACGAATGTACACAATCAAAGTTCCATAGGATTTGAAACGTTTTGGCACGCAAGCACACGTGGAATGCATTTCATCTGACTTAAGACGCGCACATCTTCTTCGTTTTGGCTCCAAATGCGATTATTCAAAAGCCAAAAGAAAGCTCTATGAGTTAAGTTTAAAACGCCACCATTCCCACATCATTTGGCGTTGTAGCGCGCTTTCCATAAATGAAACACTGAGACGTGTTCACTGGGCCAATCCGGCCTGGTGAACCTCTCTTAATAACATTATATAAATTTCAATTCAGGTCCAAATTACATGAAATCAGCGCCCAATTGAAGCCCTTTAAGTTATCTAATCAACCCAACAAGTTTCACTCAATTCAAAGATCAAACGAATCCTGGAGCACAATTTAAGTCCATGACACTCGCGAGACGCGTGAGCTTGTGCTTCAGCTGCACATGAGCCAACTTCAAACGCGTGTGGAATCTTCAATTCTTGTCCAATTTGCACGCTTCAAATTTTGGCTTAAAGCTCTGCGTGTCTATTTTAATATGCAACCAGAATCAATGAATTTGGATCTCTGTATAAATTACAATAAATCAAACAGTGAACCATGTCAGTTTTGGGTTAGTACAAAATAATGCTTAATTTACTGTTTTTATGCATAATTTAGTGTTAAGGCCTCAAATGGTCTAATAACTCAAATAACACTTAATTTATCATTATTAACAACTTATAAACATTAAAAAATCATAATTAGATAAATAAAATAAGATAAATATTTGACTCATCAAACCTGTAGAAAGGTGCAACAGAACAACACGAGCAACTATGCAAATGCAATGCTAATGCAACTAAAACTATATGCTATGAAATGAATCATTCAAAACTCCTACTTCCCCGGCAATGACGCCATTTTGAAAATATAGTTTTGTCGTTCACTCTCCAAAAAGGTTCCCTCAACAAACAAGATGTAGTATAATGAGAACCTGAGTATCAATCCTGGGAAGTAGTGAGAATAGGTGATGAGAAATGAATGATTAAATGAGAGAAATGAATGAAATGCAAACTAAATGCAATATTAAACTACAAATTAACCTAAAATGGGGTTAGAATATTATATGCAATGGAATGGAATGAAAATAGAATGCAAATTATGAATGTGTAGAAATAAAAAAACTGACCGATGTGAATAGTACCACAAGGTCAGAAAAATAAGCTCTCGGTCAAAATGAAATGGTGAGTGAATGTGTTGGTCAACAATGGTCCAGAATGGTTTATATGATGAATGAATGATATGTGAACAGAAATGAAAATGATCGAGAGTGAGAGCAAAATTGGCTAAAAGTTAGCACACTAACCTTGGTGAAAAATGATCTTGGTCAGAATGATGAAACAACTGCACAAAATGTTAGTTAACACAAAAATACTAATATTTAACAAAGACAAGATGCACAAAAAAATGTAAAAATAAAGGTCTTGACTGAGAGTCACTACAAAATGATGCACAAACTCTACCTCTCTCGATCAGAGAAAAATCTAAAAAGAAATAGCAAAAACCAGCTGAGCAGATAGATTCAAAAGATGGAAAATAGTCGAAAAATGAAGAAACAAAAATCACAAAATGATGGTGCTGACCGAGATGAACAGTATTACTCGGTCAGTGGCTCGCTGGTCTGACCGAGAGACAAGTGACTCTTCGGTCAGAGAAAAATGTGTTTATGGTTTTTATGTTTTGAATGGACAGAATGAATGTAATGGATGAAAGATGAATGTATGCAAATTATTGACCGAGTGAAAATGAAGATGGTTCAATCAAAATGCAAGAAAATGGTTCTGACCGAGTCAAGATTTGAGTAAAAGTGAGTGTTCTCTGTCAAGGGCTAAATGGTTGAAGTTTTCTCGGTCAAGAATTTAATGGCATGCATGAAATGTATGGTTGGCCGAGGGAAATGTAGTTATTTTTGGATTTTGAGTTTTAGAAATGATAGATGACCGAATGAATGAGTGTTGGTGCGTATGACTCAAATCTGACTGAGTGAAATGGTGCACAAGGTCAAAATTCAAATCCAGTGGCAAATGACAGATGCGGATGAATGAATGAATGCACCAATGAATATTTATAACTTTTTAGATTTTTCCAGGGGGTTTTGATGTTTGAAAGTGAAATGTATGAATGTAAATGTACCTAAAACTACTCTAACCTAATGCATGAAATCATAAAAGTGGAAAGGCTTTTAAGTTCTATTCTAAGAAAGCGTTTAAAGGAAAGCAATCAAGGAAAGCAATAAATCCTATTCCCCAAAAAGAACTCACAAGTACTCAAGTTTTAAAGCAATAAAGTAAGCATGTAATGAAAGCGGTCCAAACGCAAATCCTAAAGAAGCATGATAACGTGCCTAAAGCCAATCTTAGATCCTAGGGTTTCTTGATATTGTGAAGACCTAAAATAGATTAGGAAATCACCATAAAAGTTTGCAAGCTTCCACCTCCAATCGGTAGGCTTCCACAAGTTTAGCAAAATCAAGAATCTAAGACAAAGAGTTGTTAAGCTCACAACACCACACTCTTTGATCTTTGTTCGGTAAAAACTACTCTAAATCATCAAAGCGTTAAAGAAAAAAAATAAAATGGTGCAGAAGAAGAGAAATCAGATCCAACACAAGAGAAACAATGGAAGAAAAATAATGGTGGCAAAACTTGTGGCGCAAGCAAGAAGATGAAAACCCACGGCGTGAGAGAGAGTAGAGAGAATAGAGAGAATTTGAAACGCTTCTTGAATTAGATATGGATTAAACACTTCAGCAACACACATTTTACACTATGTTTAAGTTATTTATAGTTCTACTTAAGTTATAACAATAGAATTCGATGTAGAGAATCAAAATAGACTAAAGAGGAGTCCCAAGGGTCGTGCCAGCTCACGGGTCAACAACTTCAGTGCACTTAAAACGCGTGCACATTTCTAAGTTAAGGCTTCCAATGGTCCGATAACACAAATAATGGTTAATTTATCTTTGTTAACAACTTAAAAACATTAAGATAACATTATTAAGCAACTTTGATGGACTAGAAATGAGTCTCTTCAGGGACGAACTTTAAAAGGAACAACTTTATCGGGGACGAACATTATTAGGGACGAACTTTATTCATAACGAAGTTTATCAGGGACGAACATTAACTTGGACAAACTTAATCAGTGACGAACTTTATCATGGATGAACTTTCACGTAGACGAACTTTATAGGGGGCGAACTATATTAGGAACAAACTTTATCGGGGACAAACTTTATCGAGGACAAACTTTAGCGGGCTCGAACATTATCGAGGAGGAACTTTAACGGGGATGAACTTGAACTGGGACAAACTTGAACGGGGACGAATTTGAACGTGGACGAACTTGATCAGGGATGAACTTTATCGGGGGCGAACTTTATGTGGGACAAACTTTATCGGGGACGAACTTTTTTTTTGACGAACTTTATCGTGACAAACTTTATCAAGGACGAACTTTATCGGGGACGAACTTTATCAAGACGAATTTTACTGTGACCAACTTTAATCAGAACAAACTTTATCGAGGACGAACTTTATCGTGACGAATTTTATCGTCACAAACTTTAACCAATACGAACTTTAACAGGGACGAACTTTATCGGGGATTAACTTTATCAGGGACGAACTTTGTCCGGTGCGAACTTTATCAAGAACGCAGTTTATCGGGGACGAACTTTTTCAGGCACGAACTTTATCGTGACGAACTTTATCTAGGACGAACTTTATCTTGGCGAACTTGATCGGGGCAACTCTTTCGAGCGCGATTTGTATCGGTGGAATACTTTATCAGGGACGAATTCTATCGAGCGCGATCTATATCGGTGGAATACTTTATCAGGGATGAACTTTATCGAGGACGAACTTTATCAAGTACGAACTTTAGTGGGGACGAACTTTATCGGGGATGAACTTTATCAAGGACGAACGTTATCGTGACGAACTTTATCGCGGTGAAGTTTATCGTGGGAAATATATCGAGCGCGAACTTTATCGGCGAAATACTTTATGGGGAACGAACTTTATCAAGGACGAACTTTATTGAGGACGAACTTTATCGAGGACGAACTTTATCGAGGACGAACTTTATCGGGGACAAACTTTCTTATGACAAACATTATCAAGGACGAACTTTATCGTGACGAACTTTATCGGGGACAAACTTTATCGGGGACGAACTTTATCGTGATGAACTTTAACTAGGACGAACTTTATCGGGGACGAATTTTATCAGGGACGAATTTTATCAGGGACGAACTTTATCAGGTGTGAACTTTATCGTAGGCAAACTTAATCGGATATGAACATTATTGGGTACGAACTTTATCGGGAACGAAATTTGTTGGGGACGAACTTTATTGGGTGCGAACTTTATCGGGGACGAACTTTATCGGATACGAACTTTATCGGGGACGAACTTTATCATAAAGAACTTTATCGTGAGGATTTTTATCGGGGCCAACTTTTTCAGGGCGAACTTTATCGGTGATGAACTCTATCGCAGACAAACTTTATCCGGGGCGAACTTTATCGGGACGAAGTTTAATGCGGACGAACTTTAATTCGTACGAACTTTATCGGGGACGAACATTATTGGTGACGAACTTTATTGTGACGAAATTTTTTGTGACAATCTTTATCAAGGACAAACTTTATTGTGGACAAACTTTATCAGGGACGAACTTTATTGGGTGTGAATATTATCGGGGACGAACTTTACCAGGTACGAATTTGAACGGGGTGAACATTATCAGGGACGAACTTTAACGGGGACGAACTTTATCGGGGACAAACTTGAACAGGGGTGAACCTTATCGGGGATGATCTGTATCGGGAATCAACTTTGTAGGGGATGAATTTTATCGGGAACGAACTTTATCGGGGACGAACTTTAGCAATGACGAACTTTATCGAGGACAAACTTTACCGAGGCAAAATTTATCGGGGAGAACTTTATCGGGGACGAACTTGAATGAGGTGAACTTTAACGGGGACGAACTTTAACATGGACGAACTTTATCGGGGACAAACTTTATCGGGGCGAAATTAATCGGGGCGAACTTTATCGGGAACGAACTTGAACGGAGCGAACTTTAACGGGGACGAACTTTAACAAGGACAAACTTTATCGGGGACAAACTTTAGCGGCGACGAACTTTATCGAGGACAAACTTTCTCGAGACGAACTTTATCGTGATGAACTTTATCGTAACGAACTTTATCAAGACGAACTTTATCGTGCCGAACTTTATCGGGGAACTTTATTGGTGGCAAACTTTATCGGGGGCGAAGTTTACTGGGGACGAACTTTGTCATGAACGATCTTTATCGGGGACGAACTTTATCGAGGACGAACATTATTGAGGTCAAACTTTATCGGGGACTAACTTTATTCGGACAAACATTATCGGGGCCGAACTTTATCAGGGACGAACTTTATCGTGACGAACTTTATAGTGACAAACTATATCGAGGCGAACTTTTTCGAGGTGAACATTAACGGGCACGAACTTTATCGCGGACGAACTTTACGGGGGATGAACTTTATCGGGGATGAACTTTATGGGGGACGAAGTTTATCGCAACGAAGTTTATCGTGACGAACTTCATGAAGGATGAACTTTATCGGGGACGAACTTCATCAGGGACGAATTGTATTGGGTACGAACTTTATCGGGGAGGAAATTTATCGTGGATGAACTTTATCGGGTACGAATTTGAATGAGGGCAAACATTATCGGGGACAATCTTTATCGGGGACGAACTTGAACGGTGGCGAACTATATAGGGAACTAACTTTATCAAGGATGAACTTTATCGGGAACGGACTTTACCGACGACGAAGTTTATCGAGGATGAACTTTATCAGGGACAAACTTTATCATGATGAACATTGTCAAGGATGAACTTTATCGGGGACGAACATTATCAGGGACGAACTTTATCGTGACGAACTTTATCAAGGACGAACTTTATCGTGGTGAACTTTATCGGCGGCACTCTACCGAGCGTGAACTTTATCGATGGAATACTTTATTGGGGTTGAATTTTATGGAGGACAAACTTAATCGGGGACGAACTTTATCAGGGACGAACTTTATTCGAGAAAACTTTATCGGGTGAACTTTAATGGGGACAAACTATATCCAGGACGAACATTATTGGGGACGAACTTTATCGGGGACAAAATTTATCGTATTGAACTTTATCAAAGACGAACTTTATTGGGGACGAACTTTATCGGGGATGAACTTTATCGAGAAAAAATTTATCGTGTCAACATTTAAGCAGGACGAACTTTATCGAAGATAAAATTTATCGGAGACAAACTTTATCAAGGACGAACTTTATTGCGTGCGAACATTATCGGGGATGTACTTAATCGGGTATGAACTTTATCAGGGACGAACTTTATCGGGGACGAACTTTGTCGAGGACGAACTTTGTCGAGGACGAACTTTATCGGGGCAAACTTTATCAAGTGCGAACTTTATCAGGGACAAACTTTATCAAATACAAACTTTATCGAGGACAAACTTTATCTGTGGGGAACATCATGGGGGCGAACTTTATCGGTGATGAACTTTATCGAGACGATCTTTATCGTGATGAACTTTACCGAGGCGAACTTTATCGGGGACAAACTTTAGCGGGGATGAAATTTATTGGGGACGAACTTTACATGGACGAACTTTATCGTGACAAACTTTATCGGGGACGAACTTTATCAAGGACGAACTTTATCGGGGACGAACTTTAACGAGGACGAACTTTATCGGGGACAAACTTTATCGGGGACAAACTTTATCTGGGACGAACTTTATTGGGGACGAACTTTATCAAGAACTATGGCAATGGAGAGGAACATGATTGATGCAACTAATGGAGGAGCTCTCATAGATAAAATCCCTACAACTACAAGATATTTAATCTCCAATATGACTGGAAATTCCCAACAATTCAATTCAAGAATGGACATGAGGTTTGTGCATGAGATGAACCAAGGAGTAGCTGCTGTACAAGACAACTCAAGGCTTGAAAACAAATTAACTGAACTTACATCTTTGGTCTAATAATTGGCCCTGACACAGTAAACAAGTGCAAACACTTCAGCACTTAGAACATGTGAAATCTATGCAGCCGTTGATCATCCAACAAATGCATGCCCAGAATTGTAAGAAACCAGACCTATTGAAACCGTTGCTAGTATGTACCTTGGCCAAAATCGATTCTTGAAGCAAGTGTTGCCACCTCTAGCTCAATCCAACCACTCAAACTATGATCCATATGCACCTACATATAATCCAAGTTGGAGAGTTCTTCCTAATTTTAAATATGGAGCACTTGCATGTCAACATAATTAGCACAATCAGCAAAGGTATCAAACTTAGCAGCCATAGTATAGAAATGCTAATCATCATCTAAGATACAATTCATATAAGCACCAAGATAATTAGAATCTTCAACCACTACAATAGCCAGTGGTGTAGAATAATTCAAGCTCAAATATGGAATAAATGATGAGGCAAAAGCAGCAAAGTATGGCTATAAACATGCAAAACATGGTAGCCACAATCAATGATTTAAAGACTCAAATGAGGCATATTTTTATTGAGGTAAATAATATAAAACAACAAGGATCCAGTGCATTACCCTCTCAACTAGTGATTAATCCTAGAGGGAATGTCAATGTTATAACCTTAAGAAGTGCTAAGGAACTTCCTACTAGAACTGAACCTGCTGAAATCATTCCTCCATCAAATTCCACACTAGATGAGAAAGAAGAACAAGAGTAGCCAGTCTAGCCACCTATACTAGTACTATTTCTAACTAGAAGCAAGTCAATCAAGAGGAAAGAGGTAGATCAAGAACTGATGGATCTGTTCAAGAAAATTGAAATTAACATACCCTTGCTGGATGTTATTAAACAGATCCCCAAATATGCCAAATTCCTAAAAGAGTTGTGCACATATAAGAGAAAATTGTGAGGTTCTAATGTTGAAGTTGTCTCTACTCTTTCTCACCTTTCCCTACCACAAAAGTGTGATGACCCTGGTTCTTTTTCCATTCCCTAGACCATTGGAGAGCTCACATTTTCTAATGCATTAATTGAACTTGGTGCCTCCATTAATATGATGTCTACTGCACTTTACAACATGTTACAGTTGGGAGACTTAAAACCAACCAATGTGGTGATTCAACTAGCTAACAAGAGCATAGTTTATCCACATGGAATTTTAGATGTCTTGGTCAAAGTAAACTAGCTATTTTTTCTCACAGATTTCTACATCATTAATATGGAGGAGGAGAAAAGTACAAATAAAGCCACACTAATTCTTGGTAGGCCATGACAAACAAGTTTTTCAGTTGTTTCTTCTTGCCTCAAATAATTGGTTTCCCCTATAGGAACAACCAAAGTGTCAAATCTTAGGAATAATGAGAAAGTAGACTCTTAATCCAGCAATGAATGCAATAAATGTTGGGGAAAAAGAATGCTATGCAGTGTTTCTATGCAATGAGATTAGAATTCAGAGTGAACGCAGAATTATATATTTATATTTGCTAAAATGAATGAATGATGGAGAAATGAAGATTGGATGCAGTAGCTATTATTTCCAATGTAAGCAATTGAACAAACTATTTTTTGTATTTGAAAGCTAAATCAATGTTGTATTGAAGTAGAAATGTAGATGAATTAATGGTTGGGTGAATGTTATCCTAGTTACCATGATGTAAGATGAAATGATATAGATGATTCAATCTATTTTTCATTTTCTCTTTTCAAATGAATTATGAATTATGAATTCAATGGATGCGAATTGAATATGTATGGATGGTTGATATGAATTATGCAAGAATGTTGGTAATTTTGTTTGATGGATGCACTAGAATAATGCAACTATGATGAATGAATGAAAGAGTTTAATGGTAAATTCAAATGAATGCAGAGGTGAATGAATGTGGCATTTGTGGATTCTGAATACAAGTAGTTGGATCAAACTATTTTTGAGATTTTCAGAAACTAAATCAGTGTTGCAATGTTATGGAATTGTGGCTGGTCAAATGAATGTAATGAACGCAGTGATCAACGCAGCCATTTTTGTAATAGAACCATAGCTGCATTATTTCTAAAATATGGAGTAAAGCATAAGGTATCCACTGTATATCATCCACAAACAAATGGCCAAGCTGAAGTATTTAATAGAGAGGTAAAGATTCTGTTGCAGAAGCTGGTACACCCGAATAGGAAAGACTAGAGTAAATTACTTGATGATGCACTTTGGGCTTAAAGAACAACCTATAGAACACCTCTTTGCATGTCTCCTTTTAGAGTAGTTTATGTAAAATCTTGTCACTTACCAGTAGAACTAGAGCATAAAGCTTATTGGGCTGTCAAAGCTTGTAACTTATCAATGGAAGAGTCAGGAACACAAAGGAAACTTGAGCTGCAAGAACTGGAAGAAATCAGATTACAAGCATATGAGAATTCTAAGATATACAAGGAAAAAGTAAAGAAGTTTCATGATGACAATATATGTAGAAAATATTTTAAGAAAGGATAAAAGGTACTGTTATTTAATTCTAGACTCAAACTCATTTCGAATAAGTTAAGGTCAAGGTGGGATGATCCATATCATATCACTAATGTATTTTCACATGGAGTTGTAGAAATCAGTGACTTAAAAACTGGACACACTTTTAAGATTAATGGTCATCAACTTAAAATATTCCATGAAAATCAACATTTGTCTAATGAGTTTAATTATGTTATTCAACTATTGGATCCAGTTTTACAGGACTAAGAAGCTTCATCACATTTTTATTTTCCATAACATAAGGCATATGAGGTATTTGTTTCTAAACTTCCTATTTTATTTTGTATACATTGAGGACATTGCATCCTTTAAGTATGGGGTATTTATTTAGGAAGGTTTTTAATTTTAATTAATGTTATGAGCAAAAGAATATGAATTCAATAATCCAAGTATAGAATAATCAAAACAATCAAGAGCATGCTCCAACACAAAGGTAAAGAAGAATTTCAATCAATTTAATTAATGGATCAAAGTTAGGTAAAATCTCTCACAAGTGTATCTCTCAATCTCTCAAGTGTTTAGGCTAAGTGTTTACACTCAAAGCACATCATGAATATAAATGTTACCATAGGCTTGACAAACCTCTAATTTCCATCACTTGAAACACATGCAACCAAAGATCAAAAGGGCTTTTATAAGCTTGTAATGAGGCCAAGGTGAAGGTGTGGTAAAAGAAAGGAAAACAAAGCTAAGAACCAAAGAGAGAAGATGAGCAATGGGGAATGGATGAAATAAGAATGAAGTGTACCCCAAATCACATATTTACCAACATAAGCGCTTCTCTTTTTCTTTTGATTTTTCTCTTTTCTTTCTTTCCTTTTTCTTTTTTTCTCAACTTTTCATTTCTTTTTCAACTTTTCCTTTTTCTCAATTTCAAGCTTCTTTTTCAATTCAAACTCTCTTTCATACCAACTTACAATGCATCAAATCTCTTTTCAAACCTTCATCATATTCACAATTAAGCGCATGGTACCATAAACATTTTATCATTTTAAATTATCAATTATTAGTTATGATTATTATTTATTATTTTTATAATAGTGTGAGAAAAGTGTGTAATCAACCAACTAATGTTATTATCTAATTATAAAAAGTTTCTATTATACTATAAAGTTACAAATTTAGTTTAAAACATAAAAAATTCATATTAATATACTAATATAATTAATTCTATTTCATTATGAAGTAATTCTATTAATTTTAATTGTGTAACATGTAATATTTCTCAAAACAATTTCCTCCCAGCATATTGATATTTCCGGATGAGATTTACATATAATATTATCTACTTTGTCTCAAGACACGACCAACATAGAATCAACAAGTATAATATAAAAAGGGTAAGGTAAATTTTTAATAAAATTCAAACATAATAAAGTTTCCAATTATATAGATGTCATCAAAATCAATAATCTAGTCATGTTCTAAAGAATCAAACATGGTATCACATATAATTATTTTTTAAAAATAGAATATTTTCGCTCAAGTTAAAAACCTCTCTCAAGCAAAATTCACACCAAGAACATCAACTTGATTTTTGTTTCTCACTTAAGTGTGAAAATTTTTGCTCAACTGTGACAGTTTTCGCTCAAGTGAAATCTAGTCACTAAAGCCAAATTCATGCTCAAATAAGGCTTAAAATCTTCAAAAAATTTCACTCAAAGTGAGAATTTGTCGCTCAAGCAAAGATCCCGTGAGTTCCATATAAAATTTTAACATTTAAATCTTTTCCTATTAATTTAAATTTCTCCCAACTCAATTTAACACAATTATCACATTCAAAATAACGTCATCCTAATCTTATTTCATATACTAAATCCACAACAAATTTATTAAAATACATCAAATCACAAAATAATCAAAGTTCTTTCATCAAACACATAGCTTGCAATATGATCATTATGATCAGACATCTTCATAATCTATATTTTTATCCTAATATTCATTAAAGAAGAGTAAATTTTAATAATTTTTCTTATTTAAGTATAGTTCGTCCAAAGTATTTTTCACAAAAAAAAAAATAAAAATGAGCTATAAACTTATGATATTCTATCTTACTTTAAGACTACTTGATCATAAAATTAATTATATTATTATGGATGTAAAATTGCATGTATCATAAGAAAAAAAGAACACATACAAGTATTAGAAGGACTACATGAAAATATCTTTAACTTAAAACCCCAAAAGATAGTAATCAAGAACTTATTTAAAACAAACTTCTAATTGAATAAAAATACTATTCTTTAAAAATTTTCATGTAATATTTTAGGACCTTGAAAAATATGAGAGGTGAATGAGATATTCTAAAGAAAAATAAAAAAATCTAAAGAAAAAAAATTTAGAAAAATAATAATTTTAAAATAATAAAAAATAAAATATTTAATTTTTATTTATATAATTTAAAATTTTAACTAAACTAATTTTCATCTTATTATATAAAATCCACTAATTTAATATTTTTTATTCTATCTAAATTCTTATAAATTTACCAATTCTGATACGTGACCAAGAAATATGGAAGACCTTCACTCCAAGAAGACAAATGTATTATTTTTAAAGATTGAGAATGAAGAATGAATTACACTGTTAACGGTCCTTCTTTTATACAAAGCCATGCAAGACTCTCTGTAATTCCCGCTTATAAGATGCAACTAACTAACTGCTTATTCTAATATTCTAACTGATCCTGATCACAAATTCCACACATGAACTTAAACTGGAAGGTTTCCCGCGTCATTTGTATCAAATAGTGACACCTTCAACCACAACCTTGTCCTCAAGGTTGATATTAGGAAAACGTGATCTCAAAAGTTGGAGGTTTTCCCACGTAGCATCCTCTCTTGGCTTATTCTCCCATTCAACCAAAACTTGGACTATCAAATTACCGTGCTGCTGCCATGTACGTTTTGCCAAAATGGCTGCAGGAGTATCCACCTCAGGTAGGCCCCCTAATATAGTCTCGTCACCGGGTTCAGGCATTGCTGGACCCTTATAGAGCTTAAGTAGCGACACATGGAAAACCGGGTGAACCTTTGCTGAGGCCGGAAGAAGCAACTTATAAGCTACAGCTCCGATCTTCTCTAATATGGGAAAAGGACCATGATATCGCTTACCCAACTTAGGATGGGCATGACCCCCCGTAGTAAGTTGCTTGTGGAACCTAGTGCGCAGCCAAACATAGTCTCCGACCTCAAAGATGCGCTCTTTGTGGTGTTGGTCCGCGAACTTTTTCATGCGTTGTTGGGCATGTCGGAGGTGCTCTGAGAGTGAATGTCGAATTTGTTCACGTTGTTCTAACTCTTCTTCCACCGCGTGGACCTTCGTACTTCCCACCCGATAGCCAGGCCATGGTAATGGTGTTTTGCCAAAAACCACTTGATAAGGACTCATTTTAATGGCAGTATGGTACGTAGTATTATACTAGTATTCCGCCCACAAAAGAAACTTATGCCACATGGTCGGGTGATCACAAACAAAGGCGCGCAAATACTGTTCTAAACAGCGATTGAGAACCTCTGATTGGCCATCCGTCTGAGGATGATATGCTGTACTAAATTTGAGTTGTGTACCACATAGCTTCAGTAAACTTTGCCAAAACCTGCTAATGAAAAGCGGATCACGATCAGATACAATAGAATTAGGAAATCCATGGAGTTTCACCACAATGTTACTGAATAGTGTGGCAACATCTTGGGCATTGTGATTAGGTAACAGTGATCCAAAATGTGCCATTTTTGAATATCTGTCCACCACTACGAAAATACAGCTGAACCCTTCTGACTTAGGTAATGTGGTTATAAAATCCATAGTTAGATCTTCCCACATTCCCTGCGGACATGGCAGCGATTGTAAAAGACCACTAGGTCGCTCCGTGGGCACCTTAATTTGCTGACAAGGGACACAGGACGCAATATATCTTTGAACGTCCTTCCTCATATTGGTCCAATAGAAATTTTCAGCAATCTTCATGAATATTTTCTGGATACCAGCATGGCCACCAAGTGGAGTATTATGAAATTCACATAAGAGGTTCTTCTTAACATCCTCTGCCGAATTAGGCACGAAATTTTATCACACCATAGAAGTAGATCATGTTTCATCGAATACTCACTCATTGGTGAGTTCGGTAAATCTTGTATAATCTGTTGAGCTTTTGCATCTGCTTTGGTGGCCTCTTGTAGACGCTGGAAAAGCTGACAGCGCATTGATGTCATCGTACTTACATAAGCTGGTTGCGAGGGAATTCGCGAGAGGGCATCAGCAACCACATTTTCAGCCCCTGGCTTATACTCAATGGAATAATCAAAACCTAGCAACTTACTCAGGTAATGGTGTTGTTCAGGTGTCTGAATGACCTGATTCATGAGCTCTTTCAAACTCCGATGATCCGTGCGGATAACAAATTTGTGGCCCAACAAGTAATGACGCCACTTGGATAATGCTTGAGTAATCGCATATAACTCACACACGTAAGTAGAAGCCTTCACTAGTCGAGGATTTAACATTTTGCTGAAAAAAGCGATGGGATGACCTTGTTGCACTAAGACAGCACCAATGCCAAAATCCGAAGCATCAGTTTCAACGATAAACTCACGTGTGAATTCTGGCAAAGCTAGCACAGGAGCACTAGTCATATGTTGCTTGAGTGAGTCAAATGCCTGTTGAGCATTTTTACTCCAACGAAACTTATCCTTGCGGAGTAACTCTGTGAGAGGGGCTACTACTTGCGCATAACTTTTAATGAAACGCCTGTAGTACCCTGTCAGACCCAAAAAACCCCGTAGTTGACGCACTGATTGTGGAATAGGCCATTCGCGCATGGCCTGGATTTTAGCTGGGTCAGCATGAACACCAGCAGTTGTGACGATATGCCCCAAGTATTCTATTTGTGCCTGCCCAAACATACATTTGCTTTTCTTCGCTAGAAATTTATGTTGTTGCAAGGTTCTCAGGACTGTACGTAGGTGTTCAATATGTTGTTCTTCGGATCTGCTATACACCAGAATATCATCGAAGAATACTGCTACAAATCTTCGAAGATAAGGTCGGAAAGTCGTGTTCATGATGGATTGGAATGTAGCGGGTGCGTTGGTCAGCCCAAATGGCATTACCAGAAACTCGTAGTGGCCATCGTGGGTCCTAAACGTTGTTTTATGGATATCTTGCTCTTTCATTCGTATCTGATGGTATCCCGCGCGTAGATCAAGCTTGGAGAATATGGTAGCTCCATGCAACTCATCCAGTAGTTCGTCTATGGTAGGAATAGGAAATTTATCTTTGATTGTGATCTTATTTAACGCACGATAGTCTATACCAAAGCGCCACGAACCATCCTTTTTTTTAACAAGGAGTACTGGCGAAGAGAAAGGGCTTTGGCTAGGACGAATCACACCTTCATGCAACATGTCGGTCACCAATTTTTCTATTTCAGCCTTCTGAAATTGAGGATATCGGTAGGGACGAACATTCACAGGCACTGCTCCTGGTTGCAAGTGGATCGCATGCTCTATCGCTCTGATGGGGGGTAGTGTGGTTGGGACAGCAAAGATGTCATCAAACTCTTGCAACAGTTTCTGTATTACAGGCGAAGGTGCTGGTTCTGGGTTCCAAGAGTGTTGGAGTAGTAATAAATGAAAACATGGCCCAGCGTCTTCTAGTGTTACTAACTGATTTAATTCCCGCAATTTCAAGGGTCTGAAAGTAGGGTGAGTACCTTGCAATTGTATCTGGCCATCCTTAGTGATGAAAGTCATGGTCAGTTCCTCATAGTCTATCGTAATAGGTCCCAAAGTACGCATCCATTGTACCCCAAGAACTATATCTATGCCGTCAATATCCAAGATAAAAAGATCAATAGTGAACTCATTACCTTGAATCTTAAGAGTAATATCCTGACATTTTTGGTGACACATCAAGTGTTGGCCACTGCCTACGAAGACTCGAAAGGGAGTAATAGTAGCTCGATGGCAACGTAGATGATGAGCAATGCTGGGTTTCACAAAATTAAAAGTGCTACCGCCATCTATTAATACTGAAAGCATTTGAGTTTGGCAAGAAGCCAACACACGCAATGTCGAGGGATTACTGTGTCCCGTGAGTGCATGTAATGATATCTCTGGTGTCGTATTGAGCTCGGCTTCCGCATACCCGGAACATTCCACCTTGCTCTCTATAGGATCGCCTTCCTCTGACCCAATGATAAGACAACATTGTGCCTTACATCTATGACCCATAGTATAAGTTTCATCACAATAGTAACATAGGCCTTTTTCTCTTCGAACGCGCATTTCAGCATGGGATATTTTCTTATAGGGTGGTTTGGGGGGTTGTGTAACGGATGCCTGGGATGATGATTGATGTGTGGTTGACGCGGGTTGAAAGGGTTGGGATGGTTGGGCTTGTGGCACTGTGGGAGAAGTCTGGGTTCGAATTGGCGTGGTGGACCAAGAAGATGGTCGAGAAGTGGTGGGAGGGATACTCTTTGTGGCCGAAGTGGTGTGGATAGTGTGAGTTTGGTTGTGTTTCTGCTCATGGAGTTTTGCAAGATTCACAGCTTGAAAGTAGGAAGCAGGTTGAGCGATTAATAATTCGGATTTCAAGTGTTCATGCAGACCAGCGATGAAAAAACTAGTGAGCCAAGATTCAGATAAGCCTGTTACCTTGAGAGAGATGGATTCAAAAGTAGCCTGGTATGCACTCACCGTTGTCGTTTGACGTATCTCCTTCAGAGCTACACGATGATCTTCGTACAAATTCGCACCAAAACGCAGTTTAACTACTGTCAAGAAAGCTTCCCATGTGCCAAGAAGATCATGCTGAGCCATCCATTTGTACCATGTATATGCGACTCCACTCATGGCCATGGAGGCAAGTTTTACGCGGTGTGAAGCTGGCGTATCATACATCGCAAAGAGCTCCTAGACTTTGAAAATCCAGTCATCAGCATCAGTCCCATCGAACTGCGGGACGTCCAACCGTCCGGTGAGAATCGGATTCGATTGTTGTGGTGGCAGAGTATCCTCATTCGCGGTGTGACATGTATCCGTGCGTTGATTGAGTAATGCATGAATCTGCTGAAGAGACTCATCAATCTGTAAGAATCGTCGTTCATGAGTCGTTGTGAACGATTCGAGTTTGGTATCCATGAGACGAACTTGCTCCTCTAACCGTGCATAACGTGTACCTTCCGCCATCAATTGCAAGCGAGAGGAAAGCAATGAAAGCACCAATTGATACGTGACCAAGAAATATGGAGGACCTTCACTCCAAGAAGA
This sequence comes from Macrotyloma uniflorum, assembly GCA_016859785.1. Taxonomy (NCBI): domain Eukaryota; kingdom Viridiplantae; phylum Streptophyta; class Magnoliopsida; order Fabales; family Fabaceae; genus Macrotyloma; species Macrotyloma uniflorum. The sequence goes on from BDMB01000152.1 coordinate 188,993, forward strand.
CAAATGTATTATTTTCAAAGATTGAGAATGAAGAATGAATTACACTGTTAACAGTCCTTCTTTTATACAAAGCCATGCAAGACTCTCCGTAATTCCTACTTATAAGATGCAACTAACTAACTGCTTATTCTAACATTCTAACTGATCCTGATCACAAATTCCACACGTGAACTTAAACTGGAAGGTTTCCCGCGTCATTTGTATCAAATTCTCTAATTATAAAATCAATATTAATGTATAAGAAATTATTATATAAATATCTGTGTGCATTCCACAATATATTTTATATATAAGTTAGTTAATGGTACTAAATAAGTAAATAAAATAATATTATTTTATTATTATAATTTATAAAAAATTTTGATATATTTTAGTGTATTATAATTTTTATTCTAATTATATAATTATTTTTTAAAAAACTATTAAAATATTATTATAACCAAATATCCAAATTAAAATTTCATATCTTCTGAAGTATAGATTGTACACATAAACATTACCTCAAATAAATATAAATTATTTAATTAATAAGCATTATTCCAAAACTTATGTTTTAAAATGATTATATTAAAAAGAAGAATCATCCTAGTGAAACTAACTAAACTATTATATATTATTGATTAATACAGAACATCTTTTATTTTTAAACATCAGTGTTTATAACTTGTCTCGATTATTTTTTATTACATCTTATCCCTATACTATCTAAGTTTAACTGTAATTTTAGTCCTTATATTTATAAAATTCACAATTTTAGTCTTAAATTTTTACTACAGTTTTAGACTTTTAATTTTTTAATTATTTATAATTTTTTTTAAAATTTGATACTATGTAATTTGATAATTAAAATATTATTTAAAATTAAAAAAATTGGCTAGTTTATGGATAATTAAAAGATAAGGGATCAAATTTATATAGAATATTTTAAAAACCAAAATTATGGATGATAAAAAATTTAGAATCAAATTACATATTTTTTAAACTACAAGAATCAAAATTACAATTAAATATAATATCCTTATTTGTTTTTTTCTTTTACTATTTGTTATTTGGTGTTAACCTGTCAGTTCTTCCTTGTCTTGTTACAACGAACTTTGTTCTTATTTTTCCCACTCCCTAAACCTGGTCTGAAGGCGTAGAAGCTGGCAATACGTACAACTCATCACCTCATTAATCTATGCACCCCATAACTAACTTCCCAGAATAGAAACATCTGAAAAATCTCTCGTCCACACGTGCATGCATGCAGGAAGAGTATAAATTCCCCAACGCTGATGCAACAAAGCAAAGGGGAAAGAGCCTAACACGGTTCTCTTCTCTCTTTCACCATATCCATTGTCCCTTGAGTCTAGGGCAGAGACTCCCCTCTGCCTTAGACACACATTCTACCTACAACCGCAATGGCATTCCAGGATTTCGACCTCATCTCGGAGCGGCGAAGAAACGAGAATAAACTAAAGATGAGGAAGAAGATCCTCATCAGCGTCGTTTCCGCCGTTCTCCTAGCATGCGTGGTTGGCGCCGCCACATTCGTGGTGGTGCAACGAACAGGCCCCGCCACCAAAACCAAAAGCCCAGTGCCAGAAACCACCGAGAACCCACACGTGGACCAGAACTCGAGGCTCGTGGAAATGATCTGTGGCTCCGCGGAATACAAGGCCAAATGCAAAAGCACCCTCGGTGAGGCTCTGAAGAAGGACCCGAAGCTGTCGGAGCCGAAGGACCTGATCATGGTTTCCATGATCTTGGCGGAGAACGAGGTGAACAAAGCCTTCAACGAAACTACGAAAGTGGAGTTCGCGTCGGAAGAGGAGAAAGGCGCGTACAGTGATTGCAAGGAGATGTTCGAAAACGCAAGGGAAGAGCTCAAACGTTCGATCGACGAGGTTGGAGAAAACGATGCCAAAGTGGTCTCCATGAAGGCTGCGGAACTAAACAACTGGCTCAGTGCGGTTATGAATTACCAACAAACCTGCATCGACGGTATTCCCGATGGAAAGATGAAGGATAAGTTCAATGAGATGTTCACCGAGTCGAGGGAACTTGTGAGCAATTGCCTTGCCGTTGTGTCTCAGTTTTCTTCGTTCTTTTCGATCTTCCAAGGCGCTGGGAACATTCACCTTCCTTGGGAGACCAACAATGATGATGCACCTGCCCCTGTTTCTGGTTCTACTCCTAGTTCTGGTTCGGGTTCTATTCCTTCTTCTTCTGCTCTTGCTCCAGGTTCCGCTCCTCGTGCGGCTCCAGGCCCAATTCCCACATGGGCTACGCCTGTTCCTGCTTGGGCTGGCTCATGGGATCAGATGAGAAACCCACACCTAATGTCACCGTCTCACAAGATGGCAGCGGAGACTTCAAAACCGTTTCTGACGCCTTGGCTGCCATCCCACAAACATACGAAGGAAGGTACCAATCTTTTCTTTCGGTTATTTTAAGAAAATAGGTGTTATCTATGGATGCTCATGCCAAGCATTTATTTTTAATACATGGCAGGTACGTGGTTTATGTGAAAGAAGGAGTTTACGATGAGACCGTGACCGTGACAAAGAAAATGGTAAACCTAACCATGTATGGTGACGGAGGTGACAAGAGTATCATAACTGGCAACAAAAATTACGTGGATGGAGTCAGGACTTTCCAAACTGCTTCATTTGGTAAGTCTAACGTTCCTCCTCAATCAACACAACTTTGTATATGATGAAAAATGTTAGTATAACATTTTGTTTAAAAACAGGAGAAATTCTATGATTCTTTCGTAGAATTAAGATTTGTCTAATAATGTAATCAATTGCAGGGCGGAACCAGAAATTTTAGGTGAGGGCTGAACCAAACCAAAGTAATTAAAAAAAAATTAATATATATATACATTAAAATTAATTATCACGTAAAAATAAATATAATTAATAAAATTATTAATAAATTATAAATCATTTACATATATTTAAAATCATCATACATAATTATATATAAGATCAAATATATACATGATACATTTAATTTTTTAATTGCATTTGACGATGTTTCATGTTATAAAAATCATAAATTATCATATCTGTATTGAACTTTGCAGCAATCTCCTTTTCATGGTAAACAATCGTGCAATCAGTAAGAAAATCATCTTCTATCCTATTCTAAAGCCTTGTTTTAATAATCTTCAGAGTAGCACATTCTCTTGTTGTCGTAGATAGTTAACAAAAATAATAAAAAAAATAATTTTTTTTACCGAAGCCTTGTTTTAATAATCTTCAGAGTAGCACCTTCTCTTGTTGTCGTAGATAGTTAACAAAAATAATAAAAAAAATAATTTTTCTTATCTTATTTTTTCACTATAAATATAGTAGATTTGTTTGCTTTGATTTTAAATTTCTTATATTTTAATTTCTATTTCTATTTCTAATATTTTACAATTTTTTAATATATATACACATATAATATAAAAGATTATTTTGATATCTTTTGGTTTTTTTTAATTGATAATATTTGTTAGAATGATATATACAGTAGAAATATAAAAAGTTATTTTTTAATAATAGATAAAATATTTTTTTTTATATATAAGATTAGATTTATTGAGAGATTAAAAATGATATAGTTGATAATTTAAGTATAATTTTATATTATAATAAGAAAAATCTAAAATATTGAGGAACCGTATTCCTGATCCCTGGTCCTTGGCTCAGCCCGTGTAAGCCTATATTGCTAAACACCATTTTTTGAATGCACACTGCAGTGGTACTTGGAGATGGATTCTTGGGCAAAGACATGCAATTCAGAAACACTGCTGGAGCAGAGAAGCATCAAGCAGTGGCTGCGAGAGTGCAAGCCGATCAAGCATTGTTTTACAACTGTGTTTTTGACGGTTACCAAGACACTCTCTACGCCCAAACCCACAGACAGTTTTACCGCGACTGCACCATCACCGGCACCATCGACTTCATCTTTGGGGACGCATCAGCAGTGTTCCAAAACTGCACCATGGTGGTGAAAAAGCCTCTGGACAACCAGCAGAATATTGTGACCGCACAAGGGAGACTCGACAAGCAAGAGAACACTGGTTTCGTTCTGCAGAAGTGTGTGATCAAAGCTGCTGATGACTTGCTCGCTGTGAAGGACAGTATCAGGAACTACCTCGGAAGGCCCTGGAAGGAGTACTCAAGAACCATCATCATGGAGACTCAAATTGATGACTTGATTCACCCTGATGGGTGGCTTCCTTGGGAAGGGGACTTTGCACTCAACACACTGTACTATGGTGAGTACAACAACAATGGAGTAGGTGCCAACACTAATGCTAGGGTCAATTGGCCTAACCGCAAAGTCATTGATAGGGATGAGGCTACCAGGTACACGGTTGAGGCTTTCTTGCAAGGGACATGGATCAATGGCACAGGTGTGCCAGCACAACTAGGACTTTACAATTAAACCATTTCAAATTGTGAGTGAATCGGGAATATATATATGTTCAAATGTACCCGTTGACCTCAATGCTTCAGTTAATATATATTGATGATCAATTTTTCTGAGGCTATTTATGCTTTTATTTATGATTTGTTAATAATATGAATGCGATTTGAATTTTTTTTTTTCTGAAAAAATTCACTTATTTAAAATGAAAATAAGATTTACTTTTTCAAAATAGAAAATTAATTATTCTTAAAATAAACATATTCATATAAAAAAGACAAAATTTGCCTATTTCATTAAAAATGAAATTTCTTTATTAAAAAATAAACATAAACAAATTCACTCCTTATTGCCAAAAAAATTTCTTATGATAAAGATAATTAATAAAAAAAATTTATAAAAATTATTTTAATATATTACTTATTTTACAAAGAGAAAATTATTTAAATTGATTTAACACTGAACTAAAACTTGGTCAAATCAAGCATTTTAAATTAAGAAAACAAATGCATGATTTATTTATTTTGCATTACTTTCTCAAAATATAATTCATTACTGGCTTACCTCTAAATATGGACATTTCTTTTGCAATAATGCAGTTTACCGATTTTGATCTTAAATAATTTTTTTTGTCTATGATACGTGGTTAATTATATAATATTATTAATGAAAATACTTTTCTTATATTAAATTTTATAAATCATAATTATATTAAAAAATTAAAAGTTAATATATAATCATTTAATATGTCCACCTAAGACAATTTTAATCTTATTAATTAGATAGTTGTGAATATTTTATTAAAAAAATTTAGTAGTATTTATAAATATTTATTTATGAATTTTAGTTAATACATTATTTATATATTTACGTATAAATACGAATTTTAGATAATAAGTAATTTATATTTATATTTATATTTATATAAATATGAATTTTAGGTAATAGGTAATTTATATTTATGTATGTATATAATATATTTATTTGTATTTAAATTATATGTTTATGTAATTTATTCATATTTTTGTAAAAATAAATAAATATATATATATATTTTTAGTGTAGATAATTTAGTAGATAATTTAATGAGTTGACAAGTAATTTTTAGGATTTTTTTCTCTGATTCCTAACTTTTTTGCAACTATTTCTGAAATATAAATCCCAAATTTGAAAGAAAACGTTTAGCCTAAATATTCAAATCACCATTGTCCCAAATCATCCCCATCTAGCCTAAATAATAAAAAGAACAAGTAACGAGGAAGAGCAGTTAGGATTTTGGGGCTTTAACAGGAACAAATAGGAGCATTGCACTCTGCACTTCATTGGGTAAAGCGTCCAACTGGTGCATTGTTGAGAATCAAATTAGGACAACCTTTCAAGTTATCCGGTATGGTTCCAAGCCTTTTGTTCATTTAACACTACTGCTATACAACCGGAACACAAATCTGTCAACTGGTACAAGTGTTGTATATGGATAATATTTATCATTATTTCATGACTAGTTCCTACTAAAATTATTATTGAAAACAATATTGTCATCAATGAATAATTGCAAGTGTAATTATCAAGAGAGATAAAGAGAACAAATTTAGAAGGTTTGATGTTTATCTTGCTTTTGTGGTTTTATGGTTTTTTTTTTCTAATGTATAGTTTGTATTATGTACGGCTGGAACAATACTGATTTTGTTGTGTAAAATAATGATTTCTGGTGCATGTTTTTTGCTTCATTAAGAAAATAGGATTTGAAACTCTTCATTGTCTCTATTTTGACGATTTCTTGAGTTGCACTCTTTCTGCTTCCATTAGACTTCAGATAGGTATCTAGAGGAGAGCATTGACAAATTTTCCGAGTCTTTTAACAAAACATACTTACTTGAAATCTATGTTAGAAAGACTTTCGATACAAAGATCCACCTTGACTTAGTATTCCTCACCTACTTCTCACAGGCCGGACGAATCTAATTCTGATACCATGTAGAAAGTGATTATGGGTCTAACTCACCCCCAAAATCAGCTCAGGAGGTGAGGCTTACACCTCACTTATATACTATAATTTGGCCGATTTCCCTAACACCTTCCCCTCAGGCTCTACATAGAAGGGGATCATATTCTGTTAAATCTGCTAACCAATGTTCAGTATATTAACAAGTGGTTCAATCTAGGTCCAACAATCCTGTTAGATATCCTGGAAGGGGGTTAACATTGGGAGATTTTCACCAATGGGGATAAACCAACAACTATATAAGTGAATACGACTTCATTTCTTACCCAAAACCTTAAGGCTAATAGTTTGTGTGTTTTTCTCACTTATATGTTATTCAACCTTCCCATTTCTACTCAATGTGGGATTTCAACTCACTTTAAACTCTAACAACTTCCATATTCAAATTCTTCTAATATTTGTGTACTTTGTTGTGTTCTTTTTTTTATTAATTTACTACCATCTTTTATTTTTTTGACTTCATTACTATATTCTTAATATTCCTAAATTGAAAATGATTATGCAGGTTAAATGTGATTTATTAATTAAGAATTTTTTTAATTTTTGGTTTTTTTTCTTTAGTATTTAAATGTGTAGTATAAAGTATTTAGTTTATTTTATAATATTTAAAGAAAAGTTATCCTATAGTATTTTTAAAGTTGGTTGTTATGAGTTGTCATTCAAGATAGATAATTATAACTATAATTTGTTTAAAACAATTTATGATATGAATGTTATATATATATATATATATATATATATTAAGCACAAATTATATAAAATATAATCATTCTCAATATCACAATTATAAACTTTATATGATAGTGCTTTTGTCATTTTCTATCACTTGAATTCCCTTGTCTTCTTTTGAAATCCCCCCTCTCTCAACCATGCGGCAAAAGATTAAAACTATGAGAAGGAACATAAAGACCTATTAGTATATTTAGATATTTTAATACTTTTTCAGCCAAGAAATGTTCCTAAAGAGTGATTGTGTGTGCTTGAGAGGGGAATTGTATGATATGTCACTACAAAAAATACTTAGTTTTCCACGTTTTTTTATCCACGTTTTATTAAAACGTGGAAATTCATAACAACTAATCACGTTTTTATTAAACGTGGTTAATTTTTCACGTTACTTTATCCAAACGTGAAAAATCTTAACAATTAATCACATTTTCATTAAACGTGGTTAAGTTTTTACGTTTTTTTGTTCACGTTTTTTCAAAACGTGGAAAATTGTAACAATTAATCACGTTTTTATTAAGCGTAGTTAATTTGCCACATTTTGTTATTTACATTTTATTAGAACGTGAAAAATCCTAACAATTAATCATGTTTCCATTAAACATGGTTAATATTTCACTTTTTTTTCTACTTTTTTTTTAGCATTCAAAATAAAAAAATTAATTCATATAAATAATTATATTGATACTTATTTAATTTATTTTATCTGAATTTCTATTTAAAGTTAAATTTTAATAAATAATAAATATCTTTATGTATTTTAATCTTAAAATAACTTATAATAAAAATTTTAAATAATAATTAATTTTTAAAAATAAATTAAGACCCATTTAAAAATAAATTAAACCCTACAAATCACACACACAAACCTCATCTTCGCGCCGCGCACACACACGCACACTCTCTCTTT